>BGPR01002761.1:0-28799 GCA_013235015.1 Araneus ventricosus | reverse complement strand
CGTTTTATAGTAAATCTTCCAAACTTCATTTTTATATATTAATTTAATTTATTATATATTTTTTATTTTTAAATTTAGATGTTAAAATAATCTCCCCCCCCCCTTCAAATCAAATTCACAGCCGTAAAATTCCAGAACAGTGATAAAAATAAAGAGCGGCAACGTTTTATAGTAAATCTTCCAAACTTTCTTGTCAGGGCTTCGGGACCTCTCCCCCTCACCCGCTTTTAGCCAAAATTGTTGCTATATATTTTTATTATTTGGGGTGTTTGGGTGAGGAAGAGGGGGGCCTGAAAGCTGGAATATGTAGAAAATAAGTGAAAAAATTGCGAAAACAAACAAGAAAAAACCGGTCATTTTTATTGATTTTTTTAAATTTAAGGGGACAAATCCCTTCCAAATCTCCCCCCCCCCTTGCTACAAATGTTCATATTTTAAAACTTTTCACCTCTGTGGCACCTCGGAAGACATTTAACGGTTAAAATAATCGTTTTCCCCCTCCAAATCAAATTCATGGCCATAAAATTACCGGACACATATAAAAATAGGGGGGGGGGGGGCGTCCCGAGAAAACGGTGGGTGATGGGTCAAAATGGGGGTCATATTCTGATTCAGGGGGTCATTTTACATAAGAAGTTGCAGGAATGCTGTCAGGGCCGATTTTCATGCAGAGCAGTGTAATCAAGGTAAAATATCTTTACTCATAATTGATCTCACATATTTAATTTAAGACTGCATGGAGATCCTAAAATGTCGTACCACAGTGATTATTTCTATTCGACAATTACAGAAATTTGTAGAAGTTTATACATTTAATTTTCAGGAATTTTTCTTATTACTTTTATTAGATAATGACAATAAATAACTAAATGACTCAAGTCCAAAACATAAAAAGTAACAAAGTTGCTGTTATGTTTAGAATGCAGTCAGAATCGGGCATACTCACATTGAAAAAACGTCTGAAATCAGGACGGTCCATACAGAGCTAAAAAATCCAAGCCAGGCATTGTATGGTTAAAAGCAAATTAAGTCAGAACTTGCTTAACATCACTTCTTCTGTCCATAACCCTTAACTAGTTTTTAATAACACTCCACCATTCAAAGCAAACTACGATACAAGTCGATTATATTGTGCTGTATTTTCAGGATTTTATGAATAATCTTGAGCCTTTTTAATAAAAAATAGATATTTATTGACGATTTCCACAGCACAGACATTTTACACAAACACTCACATAACTCACAAAACAATAATTCGCATCGAATTTAATCTTAACAACGTTCCTTCTTCTTCGTTTCTAGGCAAAGTTCGCTCAGCTAGAAAAATCGTTGCCACTCTATTTTTATAACCTTTAGAAAAAAAATGATACCAAACGATTTTTTTAAAGAATTTATTTTCCGACCAAACGATATTTTTAAATTAATTTATTTTATGGCCCAACGATTTTTTATCTAATTAATTTCTTTTCTTTAAATGTTTTAATAATTCTACAATTATATATTTTTTTATTCGTTAGAAATATTACAATATAATAATAAATTATCATAATACTTAATGAAACAGTGAAAAAGTAGCAATCGTTGAAAATGGAACAATTATTTCCATATGTTACGCTTTATATTTCAAAATATTCACAGAGGAGATGCTGGGGCAAAGTATATAAATTACATTGCGAAACATTTTAGAAAGACATGCTATGTTTAGGAGTCTTAAAAACGGTTCAATGGAGTATTCACCGGATAATGTTTAGCCTACAGATATGGTGATGAACTCGATGAAATGATTTCTAGTAAAAAAAAAAACGGCTGCTTAATATTTTTCTTATATTTACAGTATAGACACCGTGATTTTCAAGAATAAATTGTTAAAAATATCTCAGAATTCGATTCTGAGAGTAACAGGAATTCTTAAGCATCAGACCCATGGCTCAGTACCTGGTTGCAAAGTGAAAACGAAGATTATCTTTGAGAAGTTTGCTTTGTTTCATATGGTAGTATTCGTTCATTTGGATTGTATTAATAGTTGAAAATTCGTGTAAATCTGAATCGTCTATTACGTTCTCTCTTTTAAAATAAATATATTTCTTCCTTCCAAAACAGGCACTTTAAAATATATTGTTGATTGAGATTATGAAGCAGGATAATAAAAAAATAAATTTCTCTTTATTCCACAAGGCTTTCAACAAAGACACTAACGTAGCGCAGGAAACAAAACTAGACAGCTGTTGTACAAATTTACACTCAGATCACTAATAAATATCATACACAGAGCTTTCAATAGCACTCAAATGTTTTTCAGTTCACCAGCTTACTTGTTGATCAAAGTCCAACAAACCGCTCTTGGTCTGAGAGCTTCCTTTTTATGCATTTTCAACAAGAAGCGATATCATTACATAGGAAGTGATGTAATATATAGAAGCCTCATGAAATTACTGGTCGAAAAACGTCGACAGTTCAGGATTTTTCTAGAAAATTCCTTTTGTAGCCAAGATTAGCATGTCAGGTAAACAACTTTACAGCTTTGTAACACTATGAATAGACTAATATTAAACAAACAAGTAAAAATTTACATTTTTGTATATCGAAAGATGACTAAGTTACTTTGTTCTTAAAATGAATGAAATATTTAGCTTCATCAGATGTTTAAAGGATATATTTAAACCGATGCTTATTCTATATGGAAGACAGTCATTTGTTGAAAGAATAAGGATTTATAACCGTAGCATAATTAGTCTAAATTCTATATCTTAGTAGATGTTTAAATCGGACATGTGAAATTATGAAAACTGTTGACCTTAAATAATTTAATATTTGAAATAGGGAAAAGTCTCTAGCATTTCAAAGACAGAAAACTAATATACGTGTTAAAAGTAAGACTTCATTTGAAACAGCACAATAACGTTTACTGTAGAAACTACCAACCGTAAACAACGAACTACTAATGAATGTTGCTTTATCTGACTTTCTCTCTTTAAAAGGTAAATTTAAAAGACCGAGCCACTGATCATTTGTGCAGAATTCCTTAATTAGAAATTCTTCGAAACTTCCCACAACGCTGCATTTTCCCAAATTCTAAAGGCTGTTTTCTCTTACAACCGAAAGCTACAAGCGAAAATCCATGTAGGTGCACAAACTTCCACAATTCAAACAAAACCAGGTGTATAAAATTTAGAGCAGAAAATCGCAGTGTTCGCTTTAACAAATATTCATTATTCTTTCAGAGCCACGCGCGCGTCATAATAATCTTTTACCTGAAAAACAGCATTCTTCGTGAACAAATCTCATTCTATTTAATCCCTTATTTTAAACTTTAGGTACCAGTGCATTACAATAAACTATAAATAGCCGCAAGGTTGCAGTTAAAGTTCCACCTTAACCCATTTTCTTCATCGTCGCTAATTAAAATTCCTTTCATCGATCTTCCGCAGCGAGTGGAATTTTTATGAATCGTCTGCTCGAAAAGTAGTGATTGGTTCGGTCTGAAAAGACAGGAATTCGAACAATTTTACTCGAAAATTGATTCCAGGAGATAATTCTACGCCTCAAGCGAAGGAATGAATATTCATTATTCTAACTCGATACTTCAGATTGAAATGGTGGGCGATAAAAAAATACGTATAGTTAGTTGATTCCGCATTTTTACGATAATGAAAAGAGGTTTGCATTTTAATCTTTTCAACAAAAGTTTGATTGAGTTCCATTGTATCAACTTTCGTTGGAACTTTTCAATTTATATGTTTTCTCTGACTAAAATAGATTTAGTTGCTTTCGCTTGATTCGAAACGGAATGAGTGTCTTTTTACTTTGGTTTGATTTATTGTTTATAGATTAATCAATAATTGTTTATAGATCAAATTTTTCATTCTGATATTTCAATTTATGATCATATTCTTTTTTCAGGAAATAAAATGATTAACAACATCATGGAGCAGATTTATACATTTCTCCAAATAAATTTTGCATTTCTTGTCGTGAAATAATTTTTCCGAATTTCAATTAACGTCAGTGTCTTCCCATTAAAGATTTATTGGTATATGTGACAAATAATTGTTCCCGCATAGCTATTAAACTTTTAAATTAAATGTGCTCAAAATTCTCACTTGTTTTTACTATTCAAGAATACTCGCCTGATTCGACACGCAACAAAGCACTCAGGCATGCCAAAACAATAAGCTCGAAAATCTGGTAGGAAGGAGTTGGATTGGAACTAAAGGGTCACAGGTTCGAAACCAGTTTTAATAGAAGATTTATTGTACAGTTGGAGAAGGTGCAAGTTGAGTGCGTCTATCTGAGGCAAATGTTCTCAAGTTAGTGAGGAGTTAGGAGAATAGTGTGGCTCGTCATCTGGCTACGATTGAAAATAATGATGTCCATACAAAGATTCCGTTTCAATTTTAACGATCATACTTTTTCATAGTTATGATAAAATCATTCATACTTTGGTTAAAGTACCTTCTACATTCACTTTTTTAGGTCTCTAAGCTGTCTGAACAAATTAAATGTGTTTCGTATGTTGAAATATTTATATCTAACCTTCTTATTGCATCGAACGAAGAAATTTCATACTTATGTCAGTAGTAGTCAGCCATTATTCCGTTTAAAGTCTGTTTGGAATTTTTATGCCTTCTATAATTATACAATACTAGACGCTCTCGTAGCCCTTTGGGCGGGTTCGCGGCCAGCACATTTGCTCATCACTGCCCCTGCCACCTCGCCGTTTCGAGGCTCTCAGCCACTACTTTTTTCAGTTTTAAATACTGCATGAAGATCAATGGAACAGGTTATAAAACGATAGTAGATTTCATATTCTTTGTAGACATCAGATTCCTTTAAAATTGCAAAATCTTTCAGTAACCCCCATCTAATTGTAATGTTTAGTATAACTTAGTATTCGGCATAAAAGTCTTCAGATCCATAAATGCAGAATGAAATCGCCCTAAATAAATAGTTTCCATCACCTACAATAGGTGTTTTACAATATTTTTGTCACGCATTTTGATGGTACTTAGGGATTATTTATGAAAACAAAAAGACATATCAAAATTCAAATATTTATTCAAAAACAACTTCATTCTCTCATTTAACAACTCTGCATTCCATAAAAGTTTTTTAACAAAAATTAATTTTCTTGTTGCCAATCGGATAAAAATAAATTTAGAATAGGAACAAAATCGTTTGCTTTTGATTTTAAATTAGATATTAACTAAAACAAAGGATAATATTTATAGAGATGTCCTAACAAAATCGACTGCTATTAAACCTAAATTATAGAGATATCTTAACAAAATCGTCTGCTATTAAATCTAAATTAAATTGCAATGAAATGCAACAGAACTGCATACAAATGAAAAATACTATTTTAAACTTACGAAAATAAAGCGGAGCATTCTGATTCGTTAGTTATTTGGAAGAAGTGACGTAATAAATTGGCGAAATCAGTCCAGTTTTTGAGCTCAGGAACTCCGTACTATTTTGCAATAAATCTCCGTTATTTCCGCTAATATATTCCGTTTATTTTGAAATATCTCTCGAAAATTAAGAGTTCTGGGGACAGAATACCCTTGATGACATATCTAGACGACATAATCTTGAATATGAAACAAAAAGTGTTGAAATCGGTCGGGTGGTTGTGGCTGGCGTACAGTCTGAAGGTTTTTCCTCAATGGGAGAATCTACGGTGGAGTAGTGTTTTTTTCAATTTCGTTCGAAAATGGAGGATGGCAGGGGGTAGGAGACTCTTGATGACATATCTAGATCACAAAATCTTCCGTATGAAATAAAAAATTGTCCAAATCGGCGGGGTGTTTGTGGCTGGCGAACTATCTGAAGATTTTTCCCCGTAGAGAATGTGCGGTGGAGAAGTGTTTTTTCGATTTCGTTCGAAAATGGAGAGAGGTGTGAAGCAGGCGACCCTTTGATGACATATCTAGACGTCATAGCTTTCATATGAAATAAAAAAATTTGAAATCGGTCTGGTGGTTGGGGTTAGAGAATTTCTACAAGGTTTTCCCCCAGAGACAATGTACAGTGGAGAAGTGTTTTTCTATTTCGATCGAAAATGGAGGGTTGTGTGAAGCAGGCAACCCTTGATGACATACCTAGATGTCATAACCTTTCATATGAAATAAAAATTATCAAAATCGGTCCTGTGGTTGAGACTGGCGAACTCTGAGAAGGATTCTACCAAATTATTTTAAATATATAGATTACAAAGATATTGAGTCTCTTTTGACATTCAAAAAATAATAATGAAGATATCGAAAGAGAATCATCATGTCTAGAAAGTTACATCATACATAGGCAAAGTTACATTGTTTTTTTACATCACAATTGAAAATTCAAAACCTCTTCAAATTTCTACATTTTAAGTCAAATGCATTAGAGTTCTGAAATCTTCTGAAGCGAAACTAGCAAATAAGCATTTCCTGTGTTAATTCTTGGCAATGAAAAAATTAAAATTTTTCACACAGGAATATATAAATATATATGGTGTGTTCAGCGTTAAAGTTATTTCTGAAAAAAATTTCCGAAGTTGATTAACTGCATTTAAAATAACAGTGAAATTCTAAATGTGCTTTCTGTCTGGGGAATTCAAATTGAATTATGAATTTAAAACATTATTACACAGAAAATATAGAATTTACACACTACTATGGCAATGTTAGTGCAAAGTGGAAAAAAATAGACCTGATTAACTTTAATTCTGAACCTTCAAAATATTGATAAAAAAGCATTCATTAATATTACAAACACTGAGATAAAACATAATTTTGTCCGTTAATTCATACTTATAAAGGCTGTTAAAGCAGAAAATTTATAATTTCCTCTTTTTAT
Organism: Araneus ventricosus; assembly: GCA_013235015.1. Lineage (NCBI taxonomy): Eukaryota > Metazoa > Arthropoda > Arachnida > Araneae > Araneidae > Araneus > Araneus ventricosus. The sequence goes on along the minus strand of BGPR01002761.1, from coordinate 21,965 downwards.
ATTTAAATAGCTTATTGTTTTTCAATAATCTTCATGAAATATTTTAAAACCATCTATGAAAGTATTTGTTATTCAATAGTATTATTTTTTAGTAGAAATAAAAAGAAAGATCATGTAATTTGTTTAACATAAAGGAAAATGTGCAATTCTGGAGAAAGTCTATAAAAGATATATATGCATTTGGTGAAATAAGCAAATTTTTTTATACAAGCATAGGTTTCAATTAAAAAGAATAATTGAAAATCTGATTTTTCGTTCCTTGGTATCAAAATTTAAAATACAAAAACTTTTAAAAATTAGGTTTGCTAGCAATTACCACAATAAATGGAAAAACGATGACAAAAATGATAAAAAAAAATGCAAATATATAAACCTAATTATTTTACCAATTTCATGTTCCACAGAATGTCTTTCTCAATTGAAAAAAATGAATTAATAAAACATAATTATATCAGTTTAGCAAAATAATCAGGCTAAGTGGGAGATTTAAAAATGCACGTGCTTTAGAAAACATTCTCCACAGCAAAAGTTTTGGAAAGCATTAATATTTAAATAACAAAACGTTGTTTATGTATCCTGAAGTTTCCATTTAATGTGAAAATTGAAATCATCGTTGGAAAAAAATTTGTAAGAATGAACGATTTATGCGACATAACGAACCGTATTTTAAGAACTGTTTTGCAATTTAATTAGCTTTTTCAAGGCTATAACTATTTTGTTTGTCAAGACATATTGTTTGCGCATTAAAATTAAAATTTCTTCATATCAGTTATATATAATCTGATTTCATAATTTATTTTCATCATAAAACTGAATTTTAAAATAAAGATTTTCGCATTCTTTTAAAATTATTTTTTAGGATGCTTGTATCAGAAAGCAAATATTTTTAAATCATTTTTTATGTAATATATTTACTAAAATTTATAATTTTAATAAAGAAACATATTTTTTCGAAATTTTTAATTCATGATAACAAATACGAAATTTACAAGAGCTATTTGAAAAAATTTTAGTCTTGAAAGACGATTATCTATTATAAACAAAACTTCCGACCAAATCTAGAATGCCAATAAAATTCTAGCTGGATCTGAAATTTGCGAAGCAAGTTAGATTGATTTATTTTTAAACTCAACAAAATTAAAATGATATTGGGAAGTATAAGAAATAGTCATAAAAATAATAACTTTCAATTTAATTCGACTTTAATTTAAGGTCTTCACTTACTGTCTTTTTAATTAATGGCTAATAAGTTTTCTTGTTATCTGTAAACGTGTCTGTACGAATAATTCTAAAGAGCATTAGAAAAAATAGTTTCAATTTAGTTCTTCAAAAAATCAGACAAATTAGATTTTCAAAAAAGTAAAAATTCGACTAGATGTCTTGCCATGTTAATAATAAAGTATTGGAAAAGATAAATCAAATAATTTAAAATATTGTGAATTAAATACTCAATATTGCTTTCAGTAAAATTTTCACCAAAATATTTTTATTAACACTCACATATTTGATTCAGAATTTATTTATTGATCAATTATTTTTTAAAAAATAAATTGTGTTTTTCTTACCCCCCCCCAAAATGTAAATAACTTTGAAAATACAATTCTTTTTGAATTTTCTGAAATTATGACTCCAAATTTCCACATATCGAAGGTTTTATTTTAACTAATTATTACAACATTTCTCTCAAGACCGCGTCCAAAATTTACAGCACGTTTTAAGTGTTTAAGTGTTTTAAGTGTTAAGTGTTTTTCTTTCCTTTACTAGCTGTTAGATTGCAAATATTGCATGAACATCATTTTTCGGTTTTGTCAGTATTTTTAATTAATTTAATTCTTTGCCACTAAAGTTTATTTCATCTCTTGTGGCAACTTTGGCAAATTTTGAAATTCAAACGATAATTTTAGCCGTTTCATTTAATTTCTAAATTTTACTTAATTATTTAATTTGTTTTCGATTTAATTAGTATTTGTCTTAACTTTTGTTGTTGTTTCCATTAAGGTTTCAACTTTATTAATTTTTAAATTCAAATTTTGCAACGGGATTATTTCTTCGCCATCTTGGCTCGCGTATGAATTTGGTGTTATGAGGCTTTGGCGTCTGGCTTTGGAAGCGTTTTCCGTTACGATTAAAAGTTTCTTTTGTGTGCTTCTCTGAACGTGTGATGTGTATTGGCAGCTGCAGGTCCCAGGGTTTTTTTAAGGCTTCTGGGGACCTTTAGGCCTTCAGAGAGTCAATCATTTTTATATATATTCATTTTCCGTTGGAGCAAAATGATGAAAGTGTTGTATTCTTCAACAAGTTTTTTTTCGTGTGATGATGTGATTTTTTGATTCTGCAAATTTGAAATCGTCTAGATTCTGCGAGTTTAAAATCTTCATGCAGTGAATGGTGTCATCGAAGGAAAAAGTATTTTCTCTTCGTCTTTCTTTATTCAGGTGAGAAATGGAGAAAATTGTGACAGCTTTTGGTGCTAAAATTTTCGATAAAAAAATCAGTAGCTAGAGTGCACTGAATATTCAAGCCCTGCACTAAAGATGATCAGGGTGCAAATTCTTCAATAGCCTGCTCTTCAACATTATTTGCGTTAACAGTGTGTTGATGGAAATGTTCAAGGAAACTTGTTAGTGTACCAATGATGCGACTGAATTACCTCAATGCTGATAACATAATTTTTGATATTGCCAATTCTCCGAATTTTTCATACAACGTGTGTTTTAGTTAGTATTTTACAAGCGAAACAAAGACTGCGATGTGCTTTGTAATTGTACCACCATTTCTGCAGAATCAAGATGTTCCTTAGATTTGTTGTTTTTACCTAGTATCCTCATTAGTATATATTTTTTTGAGCCTGCAGTGCGTTGTATTATGTGTAGCTACATATTTTTATTTTGGTTATTACATTTTCTAAAATTGTGCATCATCTTGTATATGTGTAACTTGTGGCAGTGATAAAGTAATTTAATTTAAACTATTCTAAAATAAAAGATTTAAATTCAAAGATCTTGATTCTGTTTTAATTTCTCTAATTTGTTCTTTACAACTAGCATTGTACTACCACTATATGCAAATTGACTTTTAATTAAGTAGCTAGGGTTTTCAGGTCAGCAAAGGTAGGTGAATTATTTCAATATAGCTTGAATTGCTTATTATTGTGTTATATGATTTAGTACCCAGAATTAATTAATTTTTCAATATATATTTTAATTTAAACTTTATTTTGGGCATCTACCTTGCTTTAAAGCTTTAATTTAATCCTAGCTACCCCATCCAATATATTTGATGCCGTGACACTTTTTAACATTTAGTGCCGTGACATTTGGTCCCCCCAACACTAGCTTAATTTGCAATCGTCTTAACTGTGAATTACATTCTAATTTTTCCGCGTTTTAAAACTAAATGGATTTGTTAAGTTTCATTTCCAAATAAGTCTCTTTAATATCTGAATAATGATGCAGTTAATTTCGCTTGAAAGAGGTCTTTTAAAACCCAATAAATTGCATGAAATTAAATTCTAAGTACTAGAAATGATGATTAAAATTTGCTCCAATGTTCAGCAATTTGTATGTTATGAAATGATTCAATAGATGCTGCTAAAGACGAGTTTAATCATAAAAAGTAATTTATCTACAGGAACCAGGTAATATTTGATAGGCATCCTTTTAAGAATTTAATAGAACTTATTTTCCAAAAACAGCCGTTTCGAAGAAAGAGGAATTAATGCATCTGAAACAGATTACAAATCATAATAAAGGTAATGAATTTTAATGAAATTCCATGTTCCCTTAAAGATTAAGCACTTGAATATTCTTCGAATTTAAGAACTAAAAATATAAGAAGCTTGTCATTTTAGCATAAATTTCCTTTGCGGAACTAATAAATAGCAAAAGATTTTGATTCTTATTGGAAAGCTGATTATCTAGTAAAATTTAAAGATTCATTTTCTAACCATTCATTCATTTAATAACAAGCAAAAGAGAACTATGCAAACGCAGCAGATTCTTGAAAAAATGTTAATATTTCATTTACACTTTAATGAAAGTACTGTTACAAAGTTATAAAGTCGTTTCCCGACTTTATAACTTCCCGAAATTTGGCGACCATTTTGGCGGCTTGGAGGCAAAGGGAATTTTCTAGAAGGACCTCAAACTTTTCACCTATTTCTACTGGTTTCATGAACTTTCTAGAGATTACGTCACTTCCTACGTAATGAAGTCGCTTCCTGTTGAAAAGTATAAAGGCAAGCTCTCAAGCCAAGAAGAGTTCAGTTGGATTTTGATCAGCAAGCAAGCTGGTGAGATAATAAGAAACCTTTGAGCGCTGTATTGAGATTTAATGATAATCTCTGTTGTGAATTCTTACTAGTGCTGTTTAATACTTGTGCTACGTTTCTTTTCCTAGAATATTTGTAAAATAAAGAGCTTTATTTTTTTAAGTCCTGCTTATTGGATTGCATTCACGTACACCCACAAGACAATTTTGGCACATTAATTTTAGTAATTGGTTGGCTTTTACTAATTACGTTAGTACTTTCATTGATTCGTGAGAAGATTTTAATATTAGGAGATTATGTGATAAACTAACATTTTAATAAGAAGCGTAAACTCAAGTATTACATTGAAGGTGAACTTTCATATACTAAAAATGTTTAGTACATCCGTGTTTCACTTTGACGTAAATATATAAAATGATTTCTTTGTTGTAGTCGTTAAATAAGGAACAGGACGAGTTATTAACTAATTTTTATTTATTATTCATTATTCAACATATTATGAGAGCGGCGGAATATACGTACAGATCGTATCAAAGTTCAAGCCTAAAAGAGAGCAGAAAATCTCTGCATTTTCGCAGATAAGGGATCACATATAGACACGTGATCAAAGTGAAGGGAATATTAGCTATTTTTACTAAATTACGTAAGTATTTTAGGGAAAATCTGGCGCCAAAAGGACGCCGAATTCTAAATTTTTGTATGCGCGTGGAAGCGATTACAATATTCTTTTAGTAATAAATATGCCAAATGAGAGATTTAATATAACTTCAGCGAGGGAAATAGAACGAGTCTGGAGTTAAGGAAAAGTTATTTTGAAATACATTAATATTGTATTAAGATTTTAAAATATATCATATTAGAATTTAAAGAAAAATTAAGTGAGATTATTACATATATGTATTTGTCACTAAGGATGATATGAAGTTACATCACAATAATTTCTTCAATAATGATTTTAATATGCATTATTAGATTCTGTAAGGAATTATTGAAGTCTCTATTTATATTCAGTAACAGAAATTTTCCTTTGTTTGCTTCAAACATCAGATGATTATTGAACTCAATAAAATATTGATACTTCCTGCATTATAATGCAAAGCCTACACCATCATAATTGACAATTTTCATCTCTTTAATGGTTATTTCGAAAACCAAGTCCATCTGAAAAGGAAATTCTTATTTTGCCAATACGTTAATTTAATATTCTGAACCCGAGAGATATATTACAAAAGATATCCTTACTAAGTTTCTACCATATTTTTATTATCAGTCATTTAGTGGCGATTTTCTTCGTAACTTATGTGCATCAGCTTTTATACTCTAATTACATCCTGATTTGAGAGATTGTGTTATCATTTATCAATACTTAAAAGAAAATAAAAATTATAAGAAATCGCTTTCGAAATATTAATTTTAAAGTATCTTAATATACTTGCTTAGTGAAAAATACTTTGCGCGCCTAGAAAATCTTGGAGATGCGTCAATAGAAGTTAAAGAAAAAGACATCCGACCTTTCATAAGCATCCATCATAGTAAATAAAGGATGTCCAGCGAAAAAACGTAATGGATGACACGCACATAAAAGATGGAATTTTTAGATGGATGGATTAAATTAGAATTCTCTAAATTAATGTAGAAGATACTTTTTTTATGCATAGAAGCTAAAAAACGGAAAAAAAGAAATTATCCTTTTTGCGGCAATATTAGATGATTTTCCTTCATAATATAGTTTTAGCAATTCTGAGATTCTCAACGCTTTTGGATTTTACCCGAGTACTTTTGAATGGATAATTATTTGTGTATTACTGTCCAAAAACAACTGCTTTGGAATTAGAAGAATTCATCCGAACAGTTGGTCTGATTTCGTGCAGCATAAGGAACAAATTAGAAGATAATCAAAGCTCCTCTAGAAGAGATGAGCCAAAAATTTATTGAAGAGCAGCCAGTGCTGTTACAATGGTTATTCAGAAATACGAACGTATAGTAGACTGTTTTTGTTTCCTAGAAGTCATCTTTAAATGGGAGGTAAATTTGCAGTTTAAATGCGAAATTCAGTTTCGTAATCATTTAAATTGATTTAATGCTTTAAAAGCTTTTGATGAATCAGTTCAAGCACAAATAATCGTGTTTTGCAATGTATTAAGTAAAATTAAGTCATTCATAGATGCATCTATTTGAAGCAAGAATTACATGGAATTCATAAGCCTCTCCAATGTATATGGATTTTCATCTAAATCCAAACGTCAATACATTCCAAAGAAGCAAATCTGATGGAAAGTTAGTTTTTTCTCAATTAATTCCATTAAATAAAGTGATTTGAAAGGAAATTCAAAACGACTCATTTATGGTGGATTTCTGTAGACGCCTCATTTAAGATCCTCTTGCATATAAATTTGGTAATTTTAAGTATTTAAGCATGTTTACAAAGTAACATGTTTATACAACAATTTATTTATCATAATAATGTCTTTTAAATGGAATAATTAAAATTCCTATAATTTAAATGAAATGAGCCTTGTAAATACAACATGAATGCCGGTTAGATACAGTGAATATCTCCGTAGATAAGCTAGAGATGCAAGAACTGTAATAAAATTTTCGCACTTTAAACTTCAATTTAAACTAATTACTCTGAAAAATTATTAACTTCAGACGAAACGGTATAACATCAACGATGTCTCAGAAAAAATTATTATTCCTTTGAACTCAATTTGCATTCAATTTGGTTTATAAAGCCAATACCAATACCAATTTTCAAAGCTTTAGAAGGCAAATTTTCTTCGTTTTCTTGAATTTTCTTTCTAAACAGATAATCTGATCTCATTCATATGCAATTTCGATAATAGTAAATTCTGTTTCAAATATGCAAATTTAAAGAAAACTGCGAACATTAATTCAATACCAGCTGAAAATATTATTGATTGATTTAGCATTCAAATGATTGGTTGGGAAAAACCCATTTGAAATTCCACCTCAGCACAAAAAGTCGAATTATTAAATAACGGGGTATCCTAACACTTTTAATTAAAAATAATTTTGTGACGAAATATAAAGATATCCACTTATAGAATCAGTAATTTTCATTTAAGAAATTAAAGTAAAATGAATTTATGCCATATTTTTTTTAAATGAACCAAATAAAAGCAAAGAAAAGGTTTCAACGTTAAGGAACAAAGTAATTATTGTCTCAAGTAAGTACCGGAAGATAATAATTAGTTTTATTAGTTTATTTAGTAAGGAAAACTTTAACTTCTCTTTGTTATAGGATACGTAAAAATCTGCCGTATTTTGCTCTTTAATTAATGTCTTAGAAAGTTTCAAAAATATTTGATTAATACAATGTCAACTAAAAATTAAATTCGAGACAAAATCCTTTTACATTAAAACAAACATAATGATGGCTTTCTTCCAAAACTATAATTTGAAATATATATTATTCTTTAATATGTCATAAATTTAATCCTTTCATTAAGGGAAATTGTCACATTCCATTATTTAAAATACACTAATAATAGAATAATAATGATTTACACGCCATTCGAATTATATCATTTGGTCAAATTCAGTTAAACTAATGCTGATGAGCTTCCATCTTCTGGCACTTCAGTTCCAGTTTAAAACGGCAAGCCAAATGCAAACATTAGTGAAGAAATCTCATAATGTTGTGGAGCTGGAAATCAGTTTTTCTTTCTGTTTTGGCTAATTTCGGAGCGAAAGCGGCCTAATTTTTGCGCACCTTATGAGAAAGTTTCTTTCAGAAGTGTGACTGCTCAAAACACAACTTGTTTCAAGAATAATTTCATAATAATACAGACAGTTTATTTTAGTTATATTAACGTCCCGTTTCAAGCAACACGAGTGCTATTTTGGGTCGGACCTCTTTATTTTGAGCCAAGGTCAGAAGACGAGGACGACACCTGAGTTGGCACCCCACTCTCCAAAGTTCCCTCCAAAGCCAGCCTGCAGCCTTGGGTGAGGGTTTGGTCTTGGATATGGAAAATAAGAAAGAAAATCAACATTTACTTTCATCGAGGCCCTCAAGAGCTACAGGTTTAAATCTAAAATTGTAATTCCATAAAAAATAAATATTTTTTGGCTGAGGGATTGGTTGAGCTTGCCTAGGTGAAGACTCGCGTCGGGATTCCGGGCAATGAGCTCACCGGTCACTTCGCCAAATTGACTAGTGTTGAGGGTGAGGGGATGGATATCCCTTACCCTTACCCATTTGTCAAATTTACACTTATAAAGAAATTAATAGAAGATTATCAATTTTATTATGGAGCTTATGAAACAGCTTCTGGGAAACGGATCAGGGATTTTGTTCCAAGCGTGGATACAAAAATTATAATTAAAAGTAAAATATTTAATTAAAGTTAAAATATTTTAATATCTTTTAACGGACAAGGACCATTTCCCGGCTACCTCAGCATATTCAAAATTTTATCTTCCCCTCCTTGTGAATGCGGATCACTTGGAGATCCTGACTATTATCTTCTTTTGACTTCTTAATGGCACAGAACCATCACCTAAAAAAGTCCTCTTGTGAAGCCAAGAGTTCGTGGCTTATAAACCCGATGTCGACTGCGGCCAATCACGAAAAACTTGTGAATTGTTTTAAAGTCACTAAGGCGATTTGTGATCGTTTGGGTGGGGTGTGGCTGGTCTACCCCTGTTTTTAATGATACAGTAATACCTCGTTACAATAATACTTTGGGGACGAAATAAAAATATTGTTATAGAGGGATGTATCGTTATATAGAGGGGCGATATAATTACGATATAAAAAAAACTTAAATTTTGGCCGTTTCAATGTGGACACAACGCAACAATATAGATTTTGCAAAAAAATGCATCACCAGAGTATTAATGATTGTTAAAGCATAAAAAAATTTGAAAATTCAGCTATACACATATGTGGAAACTTATTTATCGAAAAAATCTAATATTTCCGTTTGCTTATTCATTTTTTAAACTGTTAAGTCAACTAACAAGGTTTGCATAGAGTCTAATGAACGAAAATTATAACCATTTGTGGACGAAAGGCTAGAAAAAAATGCCCCTAGGGACTGAACTGATTGAAAAAGTTGTTGGGATGTCAATATTGTGATGGATCTGTATCATCATCATCATCCTCTTTATCATCATTTTCCATTTCGTCTGTGATTTCGGACACAATATCTTCTCCTATCTATATCTAACTCCTGCAAAAAACATCCACTGTTTAAGATACCTCCACGTTAATTCCATTCATTTTGCTACTTTTTTCTTCAAACTCAGTTACAGACTTTTGAAGGCTCAAAACACATTCGTCAGCATCTGAAACATCGCCATTTTTAGAATTTTCGTCATTATCAGTTTGCTTATCTTCCATGAAATATTGTTACAGAGGAAGAAAATGGCGTTGAGATTATTGAAGAAATATTGTTGTACAGGGGGTTTATTGCTGTACAGAATATCGTTATATTGAGAGGAAATAAACATTATGTTCTATGAAAATTCACCTTGACCACAACATTGTATTGTTGTAGAGGGATATATCGTTACATCGGATATTGTTGTAGCGAGAGTTGACTGTATATTGATTTTTGGGAAACGTATAGTGTTTGAAGTTTTATGCTAATATAAGATTTTAATTATTTTGAATTGTAATTATATGTTTTAACTTGTGATTAAAAATTTTTTTTTCTCATGGTCGATTTTATGGCCTTGTCATTTTGAAATTTTAGACATTTGAATTAAAATTTAAGCTTTTAAGATTTTTATAATGGTTTTAATTAAACTGTCTTCAGTTGCATTTTTAACATTGAAAATTTAATGCGTGGCCGATAGGTCTGATTTCCTGGTAGGTAACATCTTGTCATGAGGGAGATGTAGACATGGTTGCTTTACATAGCACATGACAGAAATATCGTTGAATTGGAGGGTTCCCTGCGATAGTAGTGGTTGCTTCTTTGACTTTTACAATATAACTTTAATCTACATACCTGGTGCATGATTGTTTATAGATTTTTTACATTTTTAAGCTTTTAATTGGTTAGTTGTGTGGATGAGTATGAATTAGCTAGTTTAAAAATACAGTAGAGCCCCGCTAATCCGAACTAATTGGGACCAGTGCCTGTTCGGATTACCCGAAATTCCGATAAAAATAGAAAAGAAAAAGATGTGTGCTAAAAAAAATGTAAGTTATAAGTACTCAGTACTACTATCTCTTGAATTGCTTTATTCAAAAGCAATAGAAAGAGAATATGTCTCCCCTTTTCATTAGAATAATGGATGTGATCCTGTATGAAGTGACATTATCTTACAGCGAATTGCATTAGTTTCTTCAATGTGTACAAAATTATGCATGCTGAAAAGGTACTTTTTTGTTTTTAGCATGCATATTTAAATCTTTTCAGGTAATCTTTTCATTTACATATAATTTTCGAAAATAAAATTGGTTCGGATTAACCGGAATTTCGGATTAGAGGGGATCTACTGTGTAATCAATCAAGAATTTATTTACCAATTCATTTTGCGTAAATAGTTTGTTTGTGTGTTGCTCGGTTTTTTGGTTCAATATTGTTTCGTCTGTGTCTGTTTTGAGTGTGATTTTAAGGTTTGCATTTTTATTTATATTTACGGTACATCTCACAAATTGCATTTTGTAGGTGGAATGTCATAAATAATTAAAATTAAGAATGTATTGTGGTGTTTCTTTCTCCCGACCATGGTTAATTTCTATTAGTAATTAATTTTCACTTCATATGCTGTTATTAGTATTGCCCTCCTGGTCGGGTGAGATCTTGTAATAAGAAACTTCTATATATTCATATGTATTTAATTTCCGCCCATGTTACGGAGTGTGGTGTTTAAATTTGAAAAAAAAAATTACTAAATACGCTGGGGATTTACGTCCTTCTACTGCTACTGGTCAGTTCTCTCTCCCTCCGGCTCTTTAATGCCTTAAACCCTGTAGGGTAGGCTGGGTCAGGGTGGGTTATGCAGCACCACACCAGTGGGAGGACGTTTCGCTCTCTACATATGATTTAACGTGCAACAGGCCCACATACATGGCGGATCTTCAGTGGAATCTGGAACCTTCCAACTCCGAAGTCCAGAACTTACCACTAGGCCACCGCAGCTAAATAATACAGACAGTGTAACGACCTTCATAATGTTGTAACATTCATGCAGAACTTCCTTTTAGAATAGTCGTTATGGAGAAAATTAAGTTACGCGTAAAGTAGGTGAGACAAAGGTGGCCATACTTAAGGTTTGAGGATTTGTCATAATTATCTGGTTAGATGACTGTGGCTGAATTTTTTTTGTAACATTTTACACTTATCTCCTACACATATAAAGTACAATTTTCTTTGTAAAATGAAATTTAATTACTTTTATAATGCAATTTTAAAATTGTAGCTTGTGGGCCACCTTTGGCGCATAGTGTTCCAAAGGTGGCCCATATATTGAAATCACTTTTAAAATGGGAAAAAATTACTCGGAAAACTATTTTTACTTCTAGAAGAGTATTACAATGTTCAATACTTTATGCTTATACTTATAGCAATAACTAGGCCAAGAATTAACAAAAGTTTCTTTGAGATTTCGTGAGATTTTTCTGATTGGCAAATAAAATTATAACACCATTCAATAATTAAATAAAAAACTATAACTTTCATTTTTATAAATTTAACAATAAATGGTAATAAATTTTTCAGATATTTAAGTAGAAATTTTGTAAATTACCCTTGCTACAATGATTTCCATATTTGTTTTTTAAGGTGGCCGAACCCGGGCTACCTTGGAAACATGCATATAGTCGCAATTTGCACGACTTAAAACTATTAATATGATAAATTTATTAGAATTTAAGTAAATGAGGTTAAAGAGAAAGAAATAAGCTTTCAGAAAACGTATCATAACACAAAGTTCTAAGAATTTAAACACATGCAAATTAAAATATCTTCTTACCTGGAAATTAGAACGACTACTCCTCAAAAGTGAAATCACTGCATACCATGGAGGCCGATCGAGATGTTCTCTTTAAATTCAAGTACGTGCACTGCAGATATATGATTTATAATGCAGTAGCACCAAGTTGTGATTAAAAATGAAATTAATACTACTTTTGGGGGGGTGGGCTACCTTAGGAACACTGGTCACTTTTGGCTCACCTACTTTATAGAAAAAGGATATTCATTAAAATTATCATCATGTCAATTAATATTTAGTTAACCGATATAGTTAATTACGGCCTTAAAACGCCTCTCCAACGCAAGAACGAAAAATCTTAATTCTGCTGCTGTTATAATGTTAAATAAAATTTCAATTATTAGTTTATTTAAATTGTTAGATTTCTTTTGCCAAACGAAATTTTAAATCGAGTCCATAGAATTTTGATTCAGTAAAGGCGTCAGCTGTATCTAGACTAGTCATGGAATATGCTTATTTTGAAATGTCAGTTTACAAATATTTGCTATGTGACATGGAACTCAACCATGTTTCAATATCAATGCTTCATTATATTGGAAATGAACTCTTTCCTAATGTTTCAGTTTGGAATTATATATTCATGTATCTCATTTATGTAATTTGTCGATATTCGTATTCCCATTTAGTTCTCAAGTTCTGTCTCAATTTTCCGATATCAGACAACTTCACATCATATTAACATTAACTGGGTATTTCGCGTTTGGAGTAATGAAATCAACATCATTATATTCCCTAATTCTTTCGATGTGCATTTTGTCATCGATAACAAACGCAGAAAAATTATAACCTTATACCTATACACAACAAACTTTTATTTTTTCCGCTTCCCAATTAGCAAATGTTTTAGATATTAAATATGTTATGTTTTTCCGAGGATGGTTTAGACCAGGTTTTAACAATCTGCCTCAAACGGTTCTTATAACAGCACGGGACTCTTTTGAGATCCCGTAATTGGAATGAGTACACTCTAAATCCTTTAACGGGGATCCACTGAGAGCAAGTCTGGTGTCAGCAGTCGCGGTAATTCCAGCTCCAATAACGTATATTAAAGTTGTTGCGATTAAATAGCTCGTAGTTGGATATCAGATCCGGCCGGCCGGACCGTCTACCGGCGGTTACTGTTCGTTGCCGATTGTACTTTAGCTTGTTAGTCTCATTATTGTGCATTTTGCTCAAATTTTATAACTTTGCGTTTCATCTAATTTTCATCTTGTTTTACCATTTTTAACTTACCATTTGGTATGAGAATCTTACCATTTGATTGGCGCAGTTTAGGCAAGAATGTCTCTTGCGCCATTAAATCTCAATCAATCAATCAACCTAAACTCTACCATGCTATGCACCATTTTCAGTTTATATCACAAGATAATTCCCTTCTAAACCCAAACACACACAGTAGAATCTTATTTCATTATTTGCAGTTATGTGCTTTTTCTTCTTCATATGTCTTCATAACTGTAACCAAGTACTCTTAAAAGTGCATTCTGGGACTTTTGGTACTGGGTTCCAAATACTCTTAAAAGATCAATGCATTCTAGGTAATCATTCAATTTAATGTCATTTTCTGAATTTTATTAAGTTTCATAAAACAATTTAATGCAAGCACAAAAATGAAATCAAAACATATTACAATTATTTAACTATCTTATGCAGTCACATAAGAAACTGGGAAATATCAGTATCCTTCTCATAGTTCCAATATGTCATCAACAGTAGAATCCCGCCGAAACAAGATGAAGCAAAGATTGTCTCTCTAAACACGATTTCTAGATTGCTACCTTCAAATAAAGGAAACTAATAGGTATTTCCTTTATTTTGTTTATTTATTTTCTATTATCATTACTTTCAAAATGGCTAATTTATTTTTCATGAGCACGGTTATGGATAAAGTATATAAAACTCTCCGTCGGTTACTAATAGTCAAATTAAATGCACACTAATATTAAAAAATATGCCATAAATTCAATGAAGGAAACAACAGCAATCAAATAGAACACCAGTTTCTATCCGTTCTATAAACACAACATGAAATGATTTGAAATAGAAAAGTCTTTCAGTTCTAAATGTTAGTATAAAAAATGCTAGTAAACTATAAAAATCGAAATATCAATAAAAGCATATAGTTTTATTGAAATGTTTCTGAGAACTATGCCAAGGAATAAAATTCTTTGAAAACAATATAGAAGCTAGATATCAAGCTTAATTTATATTTATGCTTTTGGATTCAGAGACAAAAGCCTAGAACTCGAAATTGCTATACTCTAAAAATCTCGTAAGATCTTTCAAATACGAATCATATAAAGCAATATGTAGCTTGTGATTGCGGAAAGATTCAATCACGAATATTGTTGCTAATATCATATATCTTTGTCTCGTAGAAATAGTTTTCAATGCACATCTACTCTTCCCATGGATTTTCTTGGACAGTTTTAGTGCACTCAGAAGATTTATTCTTATCACTGAAATTTCATAAAGAGTAAAAATATTTGCAAAATAAAAATAATTATATCTGGCAATGAATCGTTTTATTGATCAAAAACAATTTCTCATTTTTTTCAAAAAATATGTTGTATCGCATTCTTTTTTTAGGAATGATACCTTCTCACTCCTGACTAGAAATTATTCATGACTAGAAATTATTCATGATTAGAAATTATTCATGACTATCAATGACTGGAAATTATTCATGTCTATCAATGACTGGAAATTATTCATGACTAGAAATTATTCACGACCAGAAATTATTCATGATTAGAAATTATTCATGATTAGAAATTATTCAAGACTAGAAATTATTCAAGACTAGAAATTATTCATGATTAGAAATTATTCATGACTAGAAATTATTCAAGACTAGAAATTATTCATAATTATTCATGACCAGAAATTATTCATGACTAGAAATTATTCACGACTACAAATTTTTCATGATTAGAAATTATTCATGACTATCAATGACTAGAAATTATTCATGACTAGAAATTTTTCACGACCAGAAATTCTTTCGGAAAAATTTATGAACGATTTGCATTTTGCTTCTAAAAGTGGATATCCATGCCACAAAAGCATGTTTTTCTTGCAAAATAAACGCCATACAGTTTTAAAATGCTGTCTCACAAAGCTTTTCATCGATAAGAAGGGCAATATTACTTAGTTCCATTGTGAAAAGAATGCTGATGTATATCAAGTATTTAAGACAAAATTGCATTACATTTTAGCGCAATAATTTAAGTCATATTTTCATCATCAGTGAATAAATTAGTATTAATGCACACACCCAATCTTTATATGACTTTATTTCAATTAAAAATACATAATAACTATGCCAGAAATTTCACTGCTCTTCATTTCATACCTATGTTTGTAAATTATTGTAAATTTCAACAATTATTTCTTAAAAATAATTATTGATCAATGATTCCTTAAATAAAATTTAGATGAGATGGCAACACGCCTATTACTTTTAATGAATTTCTTGAAACATGTTTAGCTTAAACTGTCATTGAAAAACATTTTCATTATTACAAAAATCGTCCAATGGGTGTACGTTGAATGCAGTCCAACAAGCTGGGTTATGGACAAAAACGTTTTATTCCACGAATATTCCAGAAAAATGAAGCACAAATAACAAGAAAAACGGCACTTCTACAAATTAGCGACAAATGCAGACAGCAGATCACTAATAATAACAGAAACTGCCCTATCAATAGCGCTCAGAGCCTAACAGGTGATCAGCTCGCACTGTGAACATAACTCTAAAGAGATTAACTCTCGTTTCAGCACCTCGGGAATATATAGCTTTCCGACAAGGAGCAAGGCACATAGAATTCTTTAGAAAAATCTCCATATCTCGGTTTCTAAGGGAAATAGGGCCATAATTCTTGTATTTTCTAGGACCTTCATATTTTCGCCAAGGTCAGGGGGCATTGGCTGGGCATCCAATAAGAGTCTCTATAAATCTCTCTTTCCTACCGTAAGACTATCATGGCAGGAGAAACTGTATTACAGATTCGTAACAGAATGCAAATACAATAATGAAAGAACATACATACAGTAATCATGTCTTAAATTTCAGCGCACATTCATAAAAACTCTATGCCCACCATTAAAGAGCCAAATTAAGTGTACTTTCACGTTACATGCGTTGTTAGCAAAAGGGAAAGAATTGATATTTTAGACATTTCTGAAAGCTATTACAATAAACGATTCTTACTCGATATCGCTAATAATTTGGTATTATCCGTTAGGTTAAATGAGTGGGGCAGAGGCGCATGTGGGAGAAATAAGACCAGGGATTATCAAACACACATTTATTAACACAGACACAGGACAAAAACTTCAAGACAGTAGTAAGAGCAGATCACGAAGTTCAGCATGCATCCGGGTATCAACACTACCACGATATGAGAGGTATTTTTAAGGAGAGCGAAGAAAAGATAGAGAAAAATGTAAGATTTTTGAAAAGAAAGTATTTTTCACTCTCATCATGCAAATTTTAACACAAAAAGAAGGTAAGTTTGTGACTTTTAGTTTGTAAGGGAATGTATTTATAAATTTTCTTTATTATTATTATTTTAACTATAGATTAATTAAAAAATGGTTAGAATGAGTAGAATAAACAGAGGTGGAACATTAAATACCTAATAAACATTAAGAAAGAAATATGGCACACGTGTACTTGAAAGTATAGCCATCGGATTAGCCTATGGAGTCTAATTTCCCAAGTGGATCTCTATAATGAAGTTAAAAAAATTTGTGATGAAGTGCATTTTAATCCCATTTGTTGAAATTATAAAAAAATTCTTTTGAAAAGCGATGAATTCAAAATGTATTATGAAGTACACAACACAAAATAAAAATTACACATAACTAAATAGCAAAAAACAAAAATAAATGTATAGAAACATTCCTGAAACAAATTAATGTTTCGATTATTCAGTACAATCCAGAGAGCTCTTAAAATGAAATAAGTAGAATTTAAGGAGAAAAAAAAAACATTAATGCCAGAAATTACTACGCAAATGATTTAAAGGCTTTTTGATCCATTGTGATACTGCTTTAATAAAAGGACAATAATTAATTCAACGTTTATTATGCTTTGTTTTAAAAGTTGCTATCTTTTGCGCAATATACTAAGAAGATATTTTCAAACGATTTAAATTATCTGAAGTATTTTTAAACAATGCATTCTTAATAAAAAAGTTTTCAAAACACTTAATAAATTCTTTATCTCATTTATCCTTATTGTAGAATTATTATTTGTAGACATAACATTCTGGTAAGTTCCATATTTTCCAGTTTTCAAAGATGCATATCTTGTGTATCTTTTAAAATATATCAATGATGTTAGCTTCAATAATTATACTTTTAGAGAGACAAATGTTTGATATTAATCCTTGTTCAAGAATTCGCATCTTCATTGAAAATTCATTTGATTTTTTTTTTCGAAATTCTTCAGTGAAAGAAATTACATCTGAAGTTAAATATTTTAAGTATTAAAATGCTTTCGTATATTCAGCAATTGCGTGTTAATAACCACACTAGAAAATTTTGCTTTAACCATAAATGTAAAGTCAGAGACAATCACAAATTAATTTTAATTTATTCCTTATTGTTGGATGCAAGCGTTGGCGAACAATAGCAGTTTATGCAAATTCAGCATTGCTGATTGGCGCAGTCGTTTCTCTAGCTCTCCTCCTCTACGAAACATTGGTTCAGTTATGTTGTGGTATGCTTACGAGTTGTACTATGCTGAAATGAGTTATCTGTGTGAATCGTATTACCAGTCTGAGTATATGCCTAAGTGGTGCATCGTGTTATCATCATGTTTTCAATAAATACGTTTTTATGAATTGGACTTGTATTCCTTTCCCAGACCTTTACTTATCATTTTGCAAGTTGAACATACATTTCTTAATATATCATTTTAAAGTTATTTCTGGATTTAAAAAAATCATTTGTGAATTCATATATACTAGAAGTTCCGTAAACAGCAGACCTCGCTTCTTCCCAATAAAAAAACTGCTTGATATCATAATTTGACTCTCGAGGAGGTACCTGCTTTGTCCCCATATATGCACAATATTACAAACTTATATTTACAATAGATGTATAATAAATACTACAAACCAAAACTGTGTACACATTTTACTTAGAAACAAATACAAAAACTTTACACAAACTACAGAAGCGAATGCGATGACGCATTTCATCAATTCAACGAAATTCAAGTGAAATATAAATCATATAAGTCATTAATTTCCCAAGAAAGCATAACTTTATCAGTGTCAGAAACATGTGAAAATGGAAGAAGTATTTTAATGAAATAATGAGTACTGTATTTATCACGACAATATGAAAATTGTCGTGAATTCAAGAATTAATTAATAAGAATTCAATTCTGTGTAAGAATGAATCTGAATTAATTAATAAGAATTCAATTTAATTCTTTATATAAATCCATACTTCTGATTTAGAAGAAGAGAGAAAGACCGAAGAGACACGAGATGGAACCATCTCGATTTTGCCCAATATAATATACCAGATTATTGAGATAATAGATAATTCTTTCTTATTAAAAAATTAATTTTCAAATGTATTATTAAATGTGTCTGAAACTATGATTATACATATATGCAACAAAGTAGATGGATATTTACAGGTTCAAGTTTCAATTAACATACAGCTTTGAACTGACAGACTTACTATATGTATAATAGGAAATTGATTAACGTCAATTTCACCCTTTTTCAATATGTCTTCCAAACATCAATCAATCTAAGACCATATTTTTATTGTTAAAAATTGATATTTATGTGATGAAAAGCATCACTATTTCCCGGAAAGTTGTCTTCTCCGTCAGAAAGAACCGACATAAGCCTTGTACAGGGTGATTGCACATTTTTAGAACGATTTTTATGGTATTTTAAGAACTATTAAACATATTTTTTGTGTTTGAAATGTTCAGTTTGATATCCCGTATTCTTAACTAGCTTCCTACATCGTATCTTGCTTGACAATAATGATTTTTGTGGTATCGGAGCGGGTATTTTGTTCCATTTCTCTTCAAAAGCTTTCCAAAGTCCAGAAAAGGTTGTAGGTCGACGTTTAGATAATACGGTTTTTAAAAGTCCAAATTCTCAAAAAACTCATGGGTGATACAGAACTATTTACCAGGAACATCAGTGAAGGTTTTAGTCTTAATACCCACTTCTTGTTCTACATTTTTCAGCAAATTAACAGTGGGTTGTGATGTGCGGCTGCTTGATTTGTTTTACTGCAGTTCTACTAATTGATGGCATTGTGTGTAAAGAGATGTTATTTCGTATTCGTAGATGCGTATCATATGCTCCTGATAGTATGTGGAGTTAATCTTAACATTTTTATCCACTCTCTTAACTTTTATTTTGTCATTATGGGAAAAATCAGAAACAATCATAATTTCCTTAGAAAAACTTTCTTTAGATTCTTTGAACCATGTTTTAAGATTTTTTTCTCCACTTTGATGATAATAAATTGAATTTTTTTTGCAGTCATTTAAATAAACTCAAGCTTCATCTATTGTTACAAAATTTTTTCCATTTTTGTCCGGATAAATTCTTTTCATAAAGAATTCTATGGCGTGTTCTGAGTTCAGCGATATGACGTAGAGAAAGATGATGAAAATTGTAATTTTTTTCCTTTTTGGGATTCAGATCAGTGTTAATAATTTTGTTTACAGTTTATACCGAGCATTTTAATGATTTTGCAATAACCCTTGGCTTGGAGGACTTTCTTTTTACATTAAAGAACTCATATTGCAATATTCGAAGAATTGCGTTTTTTCCTTTGGATACATATTTGGAACAATGTTTCCACTTGAAACCAAACTTGGACGATTTTTTCCTTCCTCATTAACAATATTGTCTATTCTGGCTTTAGGTATCAAAAAATCATGGCTTTCACAGCGTCTTTAAATAACTGAACAAGATTAACTATATTTGCAAAGAGCGAAAGCGTAGCCTTCCATCCTTCGCTTCTTTAAAAGCGCCATTTTGCATGTAAACAACAATTTTATATTACAAATGTTAATTTATAGCTTCAAAAATATAATTTTTGAGAAAATAAATTTTTCCAAGCAAACGAATTTTCCATACAGCGAAACGAAATCGTTCTAAAAATGTTTAAACACCCTCTGTAGAGCAATTGTAAAATAAGAAAATTTGAAAGTTTGATTATGTTCAAGTTGATTTAAAAAGATATTTTTTGTCTGGTCCAGCCTATTTTGTGTTACTACAGAAAAATCCCACTTTGTAAACGTTATACATGAAATCCCTTACCCATGTTCTTTGGAATAAAAAGTTTGTAGTACTATCTCCAACGAATCAAAAATTATTTCAGTTCAATGTAGCATGCTAATTAAAACTCACACTGTAATATTTATTTAAAAAATGCTTCCCACTGCATATATTTCATTCCAAATGAATTGAAATGTATGCAGAAAGACCTTCATGTTTTGTTGCTAATTCGTATAAAACAAGTAGCTACAATTGAAAATTATTTTCCACGTATCAGAAATTTATCCTTTTCATAGCGAAGGAATATTTAAAGCTTTCAAAAAGTTAATGAAAAATTTACAGATTTAATTACACCTACTTTATTTAAACATATAATGAAATGTATTTTTATTGATTTTTCATTGTCGACATATCTGTAAATACAGCTTCTTGGAGAAATAGCTCTCTTTTTCTTTAAATAAGTTGTTCACTTTATCACCTGATCTAAATTTTCATGTCAATGAGATTGCTATAAGTTTCTTAACTCAAGAACTGTGGATTAAGAAATCCCAGATAACTTAAGAACTGAATATTTATAAATCCCATATGGACTTTTTAAAGCATATTTTTCAATTTAAGAACTTTTTTCTCTTTAAGAATTCGGACCACATCCGACCAAATTCTAAGATGAAAATTTACAGTCAACTGACACAAATTCTCCAAATAAAGCATGGAAATATTATTCCAAGAAAAGAGAGACATAAACTGGAATTCTAAAGAGCAAAACAAATATTGATATACTCCGTACAGAGATGAAAGCAAATACATCAACAATTTATATGTTTACACTCTGAGCTTTCAGTTACTTTGCTTGTTTACGACCGAATGTCACTCTCCTAACGGATATCAATATGTCTGAGTCTCAGAAGCTTCAGTTTGATGACAGAGCCGATATTCTCGAACGGTGTGTTTCGAAAGTGTGTGTCGGGCCACGAAAAGTGGTTTCTGATAAATAGTATTCAAAATATCGGGAACTCACGTTTTTAACTTTACAAGCCAGTTCTTAAGATTTGCGATTATGTATCAGAGTGCCCTACGGTCTCATAACATACCACAGCTTGATTTTAATAGTTGAAATTTGATTTTAAAAAATTAAACGATTGGTTCACTATATATGTGAATTTATAGAGAAATTAGTAACAGGTTTGATGTGATAGGCTGATTGAGACGATGACTTGTTTCAAAACGCTTTGGGACGCATTTATAGAGAGACGCTTACTTGTTTCAAGACCCTTTATCACAATTTATAAAGAGACGATTACTTAGTTCAAGACTCTTTGGGACGCATTTATAGAGAGAGACGATTACGTGCTTCAAGTCGCTTTGGGACGAATTTATAGAGAGACGATTACTTTGTTCAAGACGCTTTGGGACCCATTTATAGAGAATAGGTAACATTTCTA
>BGPR01002760.1:135590-162571 GCA_013235015.1 Araneus ventricosus | reverse complement strand
ACATCATTCATCATATTTATATCTAGTTTAGATGTAACCTTAAAATTCATTTGATATTGTAGTTAAACACAAGTAACATTTATAAGTGGAAATTCAAACACAGAGATACATTGTTTGCAGTATTAATCAAATGAAGTTTAAATCTACATAGCACTACTTTAGATTTTTCAATAAAAGTTGTGTAAATGTATATAAATGAGTGTAAGGAATGGAGGAAAAAATTTAAAGCTTTAAATTTTGCATTTATTTTTTAAATTCAACCAACAAATGACAACATTAATTGTTTGATTAAAATTCCTCCACTGAGAAGCTTTCCCCCTTCAAGTAACAAATTTAGTAAGTAAATGATTTTACTAAACAATTATTAAATTATTTCAGATTAATTGAAAAGAGCAAAAATGGTTAGTATTCCAAATAAAATTCAGTGTGCAGTGAAGGGTTAAAATACAGGGTGTTCATTAATTATTGTCGGGGTTTCCGTACCTCATAACTTTCGAATAAAAAATATTACGCAAAAACCGATTACGTATTCGTAAATTACAACTCAAAGAATTTCATTAATGATATTAAAAAGATTAGTGAATTTGCACATGGCTGCCCTTCGTGGCTCGTAACACATCGAGACGAAATTCGATTTCCCTCCAAGTGTTCTCCAGCATTTGTGGGGTAACATTTTGGATCGCAGTAACAATTCTGCGCTTCAGTTCATCAAGGGAGGGCACAGGGGTGTTGTACACAATGTTCTTGACAAATCCCCAAACCAAATTTAGTTTCGAAAAACCACAATACACACATTGCTTTTTCTTGCACGGTCGCCATTTTTATTTATGACGTCATAATTACCCAGACTGCAAATGCGCTAAGATCGCATTGTTGCCACGTAAAATTCTTTTGAGTTGTAATTTACGAATACGTAATCGGTTTTTGCGTGATATTTTTTATTCGAAAGTTATGAGGTACGGAAACCCCGACAATAATTAATGAACACCCTGTATATAGCTGACTTAGCAGAGGTTTAAGAGACTAATTTATGGCTTTATAGCATGGAACTTCTTAATTTGCGATTTTAACCCCTTAACAGTGTAGTTTTCTGTACAGTCTAATTAGATGATCCCCTTATGTTTGGGGAATGTGTTGTTATATTGATTCATCTACTTGAGATGTTATTGGATTGCCAGTCATTTTTGTACAGATTGATAACATCTATGAACGACTTAATTTTAGATTATAAGTGTAAAAATACCATAATTCGATGGATGAACTGAGCTCAGGCATCGATGTTAAGGGGGGCAGTTTCAGAAAAATCTATGCATCTAAATATGAAAATGCTTAATTTCTCAGACTGTTTAAAGAGCTATATAACTTAGCATAACATAAAAAAAACCCTTGCAATGGGTTTATATGGAATACACATAGCATATAAATAATACAAAAGATTATGAATGCGGCAATGTCATACTATGACATAGCCACATTTCTACAACTGCAATAAACTATTACAAAAAGATCACAACTTTTGCACACAATGGATGATAATTGAAAGAAATTAATGTTTTTGATAAGTGTCCACTAATAGTAACACTGGCATATTTGCCTGATAACACTCAAGTATTAGATGATGATCACAGAATGCGAGGCGAGTTTCTGGTAAAAGTAAGGAGAGGGCAGTAGAATGCAGAATCAATTTTTAAAAAGAAACAAAACTATGAGCTGAAAACTTAGCAACAAAAAGGGAATTTTCTGGTAAAGATGGAAAAGAATAATATACAAATAAGAATCTATCAGTATTTTTGTTTGCACAATACTATAAGAAACAAAATTATTAAAATATTTTTGTACGATTAACAGACAAATTTGTAAAACAACGAAATGGTTTTAAAAAAAGGATACGGAAGTGCTATTTTACACAATGACAGAAAAAGCTGATTGAATTTCATTAAAGCATCACTAGACTGACTAGGTAGTACTGTTAAATTCGTAGAAGAAACTGGCCAATACAGACTCCCAAGAACCTTCTGAAATTCACTGAAAATTTAAAAAAGAATATACTTAAAAATATATAATAAAATGTGAAGTATGACTTTTAAAATACTTTCTCTCATTCTTTTCTTGAATATGTCATTAGAAAACACACACAAAAAAAAAAAAAAAAAAAAAAAAAAAAAACCATACGTTAAAATCAGCACATTTCATTTTTAAGGGGATTATCATTAAAATAAGCATTCATATTTAGGGCAAATTACAACATTCCGCTTTATTTGAACCAATAAGTTTACAAATTATACTTTTTAAATAATAAGAGATAATTTAAATATCAATTTTTGCTCGTAACTAAAGTCACAAAAAGCTATATGTATGATTTTATTTTAAGGGGAAAAATTAATAAATTACAAAAAGTGTAACAATTTTAATCATGAAAAATTCCAATTACTTATATGCTAACATTTTTTGAAATTCTTCCATTTGAAAGACAAATGCAATTTCCCTCCAAGTAAATACATTAAATTGATAAAACTGCAACTTTTATGTTGTATTTTAGAGCCTGGTTATGCTTGTAATGTTTTAGAATAATGGATGAATTTTGATGAAAACTGATTCATGGTGAGCTTAAGTTTTTGATTAAATAGTGCATATTTTGAAAGAAAAAGAAAATATATTGGCATTTTTCTATATGCATTAAATACTGTAACACAAAAATTTCAATGAATATTGATAAATAAATCTTTTAATTTTGAAGAATTTGAGTTATTTTCATAATAAGCATCTGAAACATGACTCTGAATAAATATACAAGTGAAATAATAATGTTTATACTTAAAAAATGCATATTGTAAACAAAATTCATGAAGTAATTAGATATTAAAATAATAAATATAAATTGGAAGAAAAAGGTATAAATATAAATGAACAGATATGAATGATGCATTAAAAGACATTATGACATTAGTTCATATTTCATAATTTAACAATGAGTCCTTTTATGGTATTCTAAGTTATTCTTGTACTTGAATAAGTTTATTCACAACTTATCAGCAAATTTAAACAATACTCTAATGGAAAAATGCACCTACCTTCCAAATTTCTCCCGCAAAACATCATGCCAATATATCATAGTTTTCTTAACATACGAGACTAGATTTTTACAATCAGAAGTTCTAACTTGCTCCCAGAATTCTTTAAATTTTGTATATGTTTCAAGGATTTGACTTGTTAAGTTATTTTTTAAGGCTTCTTCCATGTTCTCACTGAAATAGAAATTTTTTTAAATAAGCATGCAAATTCAAACCTAAAATAATCAGAATAATTGACAAAACTGGTATAAATTGAAAACCGTTACTTTTCTGTTATAACCACACCACTTGCCAGCATTTTTGTCTTAGAAAATTATTTGGATTTTGTTTTGGTTTAATTTGAAATTGTGGTCAAATGACAAGAGAGACACCCTCTTCAAACTTATATGCTACACTAGAAGGAAGGTGTTTCGAACGAATTTAATGAGCACCAGGCCTATATGCATGATGAATCTTTAAGGGGAATTGGGTCTTCAACCTGCGATCCTCCAGTCCCAAAGCTGAGTTTTTACCACTAATCCCAAATCAAAGATGCAGTCGGTTTCACTGTTGATTTCTTAAACAACTCAAGTTCAGTTCAAGGGAGTGCAAATCTATAGCTATATATGTATGCTTGCACTTTGAAAGGAAATCAGAGCATAATTTCTAATGTGTAGTCTGCATTTTCATACACAAACATATTATCAATTCATTGAAATTTCCATATAGTTAAAAGATATCAATTTAAAAAAACTACTTCCAAATTTTTGTTGTTTAGCAAGTAAAAATTTAAAATTATCCCCCCCAGTTGAAAGATTTAAATTAATAAATGTTTTAGAAAAATAAATTGATAAGAAAATGTCCTACAAATATTTCAAATATGCTAAATTATCACAGAAGCGCTGCATACAAAACGTAAGTGCCAAAATTATTTTTGTTGTAACAAGTAATTTATTAAAATAGTTTCATGACACTTCTAACTGAATCAAAGAATACCGTCGCTCTGATTAATTAAGCATAATACTATGACAAAATTAACAGAATCAGCCATTTCATTCAGTGATAAAAAACGCTCATATAATCAATCAAATTACAGATGTATACTGAAAAGTATTCTTATTTGAACTTCTTTACTTTTTTCTGCTCAATTAAGACAATTTTTTAATAATATTTCCATTATTTATAACTAAATTATTTAATTTGGATTGGGAATGATTAGAATTAAAAACATAATAGCAAAATAAATAAAAAGTAACAGGTATCGCCAAGATGGTGATAAAATCTTGCCGCTAAGAGGAAAACGGTTCGGCAAAGTGAGAACATTTGTTTTGGGTGTGCAATGAGCCTTTTATTGGTCTCTTGTGCACGCAATGCCTGGGGCATCTGAAGTGGGTACCGGGCTAATTTTTTTAAACTTAAAAAAAACATCAGTGGCTTCGCTTTCATCAAAGCAGGAACCTAGTAGCTATGCTTGTTTATTGAATGTCAGAAATCTACGTTTTTTAAAATTCCAAAATGAGCTCTCACCTCAAAGTGTTCCTTTGTCAAAAAGTCAACAGAAACAGTCCTAAACAAATCCGAACTGTAGAACACTGAACTTACGAGCTTGGCAAAATCTGAAGATCGCCAAGTAAGCTCGGTGGCCGCTTTAACAAACAAGTATCAAAACATCTTTTGAAAATTATTTAGTTAGTACTAATGCTTTGATTATTTGAAAAAATGAAAGAAAAAAATTAGAAACTTACTTTTCTGTTTCCACTTTCAAGATCCATTGAAAATAGCTGTAAAGAGCCTCTGCTTCTTTTAATTCTTTTATCTTTAAGGAAAAATGATCTTTAATAGGTTGCATGCTAGTCAATTCACATTCTGCTGATATCTGCAGTCGTTCACATTTTTCTGACAGATTTCTAACTCTGTCAACTGCATTTTCAGCATTCTTGATGAAACCACTGACATGCACTGGATCTGGATTTTGTGGATTGATCTAAAAAAGCAAACACTAAAATTAGCAATAAAAAAATTTCAAAAAATATTCAAAATTTAAAAATATCTTACGGAATCAATCAATCATTTTCGTTACAGTAAAAATAAATTAATAAAATTATCAGGGATGAGATTGGCAAAAAAGCAAAAAGACTGAAATCATACGCGAGCAAAAAATCTGTACCATAATTTATACGCGAATGATGTTTTAAGAAGTAAAACATCATTCGCGTATAAATTGCAGAACACGCAATATGATGAAAATATTACACTATAATAATTAATAACTTAATTATTTATAATTCAGTATGTATAAATAAGAAAAAGAATATTAAATTATTATTAAATCATTCACATTAAAAGTTAACAAACAAGCTCAACACATCATCAGGTGCATCAGAAAATACAAAATTAGACATTAAAACATTTACTACATCACTGTAATTCAACATACACCCAACAGAAGTCTGAGAAGAATTATATTTAATAGCCTTTTGATAAAAGTTAACTCAAAAAATAAATAAACATACTTTTTCTTTTGCTTCAGGCAATTGTGTAAAGTGTATTAGCTCTTTAAAAATTATAATAATGCATCATATACTGAATGCTGTTTTATTTCTTTTATTTTTATACTTTTTTGCAAAAGTAACAGCACAAAGATTTTGCACCTTATAAAGTGAGAGGGGTTGAGAAGTTGTACAGTTACAATGACAGATTCATTTAGCATTACTGTTATTTGAAACATTTCCTTAATTGTTAAATAAGTGGTTTTCTTTCATTTTTTTATTAGTGTGGCTTTTGTTGGTAACAGATTTAGAGGGCTCCTATCTTTGACAGATTTTTCTTCGCTAAAGGATGTGTTTGCATCCTCTGCAAGTTTATTTTCAGTAGAGGCTAAAGTTTTTTCACAGTCTTCATCAGTATCTCTTTGTTTAATTACTGGCATATTTGTTGGGACTACATTATCTCTAGAATGCCTAGGTAAATTGATTTTTTATTTTTAGAAGATTTTTTTTAATGTCTTATTCTCTGCTTTTTTGCACACAGCTTTTTAGCTGCCTCTGACAGGAGTTTTCTTTTTTTATTATGTAGTTTATTTATTTATTTTTTTATTTCTTCATCTTGGTACGCCATACAAGATGACCTTAAGTTTTCAACTAATTTTTTTTTCAAAATGTTCATGCAATTTTTTTTTTTCTTTCACAAAATCTGCCACAGAGATTTTGTTTTCTGCAAAAAGGTGGTACTTAATACTTTGAATGGCACTGCATGTTGGAATGTTCATCCTTGTAGAGCTTGCAGATATAATGTTGTTCGTCAGTAGAAGATGAATCAGCTAGTTTCCTAGCCAGTGGAGTTAAGCCGCACTATTGAGCATATTTTCCCAGAATTTTCTTTCGAAAACGTAAGATAGGAAAGTTTCTTTTCTTTGTGTAAAAGACGAATTTTTGTAAGAAAAAGCAAATTTTTGTAGGGGAAAAAAATCGGAAATCCAGGGGGGGGGGGGGGGGGGAACCCGGAATTTTTTGGGAAAAAAAAATTTAAAAAAAAAAAAAACGGAATTTCTCCAAAAAAACAAAAAAAAAAAAGTGGAAATTCGCGAAAAAGCGGAAGAATCTCATCCCTGAATTATAGAACTTTATATATTCAAAAGTCACATTTCAGAAAGAACTCTTACTGAAATGCCTTTTTTCCCTCTAGTTACGGTTAATACTTATTTTGCATTTATATTTTAAGTAAACATGTCCCTAGGAATATATATAAACCAGTTTTAAGACATTGATAATACAAAATTTCTGGAAAATTCTAGGAATTTTACATTTTTGTAGATTTTTTTCAAATTTTATGGCTTTACAGACAAACTTTCCTGTTAACTTAGAGGGCTAAAACTTCATATACTCTGTTGGGAGCAAAACGAATGGGAAACTGGGAAGCAATGTTTGTTAACAAAGAGTTTTTTTGAGAAACACTAATATACTATAGGACATGTAAACTTTCTTCTCAATATTTTCATAAAAATTTTGCCTGGAACTAGATTACCTTTCTTTTCTATACAATATCTAATTCATTTTACCTTTATCAAAAAAATTTAAGAAAACAAAGAACCTTCGTATTACAAAGATTTGGAAGACTTTGACTCAAAGAGACTGCCAATCTTAATTCACACTCAAAATTCATAATTCTTCTCATGTTTTTAAAAAGATGCGATTCTAATTTAGCTTGAAAGTATTAATTTTTACGTATTATCTAATACGTACAATTAATTTTTTTAAAAATTACGTTTCAGTTATTAAACATTTGTTATACTGGTTGAATAACAAAAATACTCGTTTTGCACCACCAGTTTCACACACTTACAGCAAAGAAATTAATTGTATGGCAAGTAGAATTTCAATTTAATTAGAGAATTATACACTTTAAAATTACTTATCACTGATTCTTGAAATAATTAAAAGTCATTTTAAAATAATATTTGGCGCAAACAGGAAGCAACAGCAATATAAAGTTTTATAAGTAGATACAAGGACTCAACGACACGATATGGAGAAAGATAATTAATAAATTTTGGAAATCCTGCCACCTCATGTTCAAGTTCTTCTTCATATTTAGTAATGCGATTAAGAACTTCTTGTAGTTTGCTTTTATCTGGAAGACCCGTCCCAAATTCTGCATTGAAAAATTCTATAACATCCAATGATGACATGTCTGGAGAATCCATGTTTACATTTTTGCTACATCCACGTCCTTCAGTTACAAACGTGAGTACGTTTGTTAGCGGAAGAAATTTAAAAAATGACCTTTCATACTTTATATTGTTAAAGAATCTTCATACTTTTATTATTTAAAAACGCAAAACGCTTCCAAGCAATAATTTCAATTAGCAAAATTTTTTGTGACTCATTCACCATATTATATCAATATGACAACACAATCAAAAGAGAGATTTTTGTTTTTGTTGTGGTCACGTGACATCTTTTTAAGGTTTTGGGCAAAACTGTTTAGTTTTGTTTTCGTATTAAATCTTATCATTCTTATAGAGCAGTTAAGAAGTCGTTCAGTTTCCTTTCGTTCTAAGTATTTCTCGCTTTTCCTTTCCCGTGAAAAAGAGTGTTTACTGCATTCGTTGACGGGTGACACGTAACGTGCTGCTACCTGCCTCTGTTGGTCCATGTGTAATGTAATACAAATTTTCATCATCCTCTTTGTTTTTGTATAGATAAAAAAATAAAAACAGAATGATGAAATATTATGTAACTTAGCTTTGGAGGAATTTAACTTAAAATAGTTGGTTATTCAACTTTCTGAATTTAGTTCGTTAAGAGTGTTTAAAGGTTAATGGTAAATTTTTTTTTTATCCTTGTTCACTGTTTACTTTGGGAATTTTATCTTCAGTTTTGCATTAGCACTTTTAAAATGAATTAAGTT
Organism: Araneus ventricosus; assembly: GCA_013235015.1. Classification (NCBI taxonomy): domain Eukaryota; kingdom Metazoa; phylum Arthropoda; class Arachnida; order Araneae; family Araneidae; genus Araneus; species Araneus ventricosus. The sequence goes on along the minus strand of BGPR01002760.1, from coordinate 154,112 downwards.
TTCCTCCAAGTCTTATGTCTTTTGAAAGGATATTTTTCACAATCCTCTTTTGTAAAAGTTAATATAAATGTGTATAAATTTTGTTATATAACAACTTTAATTCTATTATTTAGCATTTAGAACATCTTATTTCTGTACCATATTTAACTTGATTTGATTAAAGTTTGAGTTAATTGAAATACTTTTTATTTGAATTATGCATTATAAATTTTTACTGATAATTTAAATTCTTATCTGTATGATGAAAGTAATTAGTTTTTTTTTTTTTTCAGAATATGACTGTTTCAATTAGGTGGCATCCCTTAATTATCTTCTCTGTAAATTTTTGTACTTAAATAATATTTTCTACAATGGCTTCAGTGGTGGACCAGACTCCAAATACTGCAAAATCTTTAAATGATATTTTTAATAAAAACTCTGCTGAAACTGAGCTCTTGGAACAAGTCAAGAGACCAACTGAAGAAGGCGCATCGAATTTAAATGACAAAGTATGAATTTGACAATGTATATATTTATACAAATATTAAAATACAAATAGTTGTATATATTTATATGTAAATTGAGCCATGATAAATCATCTCTAAGGATATGATTACTTTGGTTTTGTAAATTGGCTGTTACTGCTTAGTGATAATGAGAACTTTTTACTAGTTATATGAATTTGTTTATTATGCATTGAAGTCTACTGTTATTACATGATTTTATTAGTGACTGATAAAAATTTTATATTTTAATTTATATAATAATCTAATAAATATTTATATATATTTTAATAATTGAATGGGTTTTTTTTGTTAAGATTGTCAATATTATAAGCTGAAATATTATTAAATGCAAATTGCCTTTTTGATCTCATTTTAAGCCATTAAGGTTTCCTTACACTTGTTTCACTTAAATGCCAGGTTTTTTAATGATCCAGTAAATAATATTGTCCTATTGCATCGTATCATATGCCACGGACAGGTTTTTTGCTTATATGGGAAAGTAAGAATATATCAAACTCTACACGCAGTCCAATGAGAATACCTGAAAAGTGGGAAAAGCACATTCCTGCAATCCCATTAAGATTCCCTTTATAAGAGGATATTTTAGATTTTATTCAGCTGCACAACTTAAAGTTTGTATAGTTTAAATATTGATCAAATTTATTTCTCTGTGAAAACAAATCCTGTAAAACCTTTCTTTCACTTCCCAATCTTTTTAATTAAGATAATTTTTCCAAATATTTTAAATATCATATAGGGTAAGACTTCCAAAATCAAAACTACATAAAATAGAGGAAATTTTAAAGGATCAATTTATGAATTAAAAAAGATTGCTTTTTGTAATTCATTTAAAATATCATATTAAAAGTTGAAGGAGCCTTGTCTCGTAAATGACTCAAAGAAGTGGAATTTAAAAAAAGAATTGTGGGGGAGTAACTCAATTTCATGTTTTTTTTCCATGTGACCTCGGATTATTCGTATATCAATCTTAACTATAGTATAGAATTTCATATTCATACATTCGCACATTATTGCCTACGTAATTTGGTGTTCTAAGCAAGCAGGTAATAGAACCTCTTAATTTACAGAGTAATTAAGATTGTCTATCATCTTTTCATTAGCGAGTTCAGTATTGTATGAAGTGTATTAATATTTTCACAAGGGTACATAGGCAGACTTTCATACCATAATTACCACATATTTTAAAAACAAATGGCATTTTGATTTATCTATTGTTTGTTTTTATGTGAATTTCTTGCTCTTCTAAGATAAAGGTGCAGATTCAAAATATATGGTTTTTGTGTATATTCATTTTAAAATTTGTTTTTAATGGTAGAATTTGAGAAAACATTTAGAGTAAAACCTTTTATGCGAATGTATTTTGTACTAATATAACTTAATATTATATATAATAATTAAACAATTCTTGTAGTATTATTGATTATTTTGACAAAATCCATTTAATAGAAAACTACAAATTACCACATCCTAGCATTTTTTAATTCACTTTTATTTTTAGACGGCTTTAGTAAGTCCAACAGCAGAACAATTTGATGAACTCATTCAAAAGTTGGCTCTTCGACTTGAGAATGGTCATGGAGAGGTTATATACAATATTGGAACTGGAGGTATAAAATATTGTTTATTTAATATATGTGATTGAAATACTTTTGGGGAAAATATTAAGCTATTAATTTAAATCTATGAGAACAATTTCTTCATTATCTAAGTTATTTGAAATGTTTTCCTAAGCTGAATTTGATTTTTTCTTCAATGTCCTAATAGAAAAGATTTTTCAGCCAAGTTTGAATGTTTCTGCTTTTGGAAAAGTGCTTGTCAACTTCTAGAAGTTCTATTGTAATCATTTATTATTCTGATTCTTTATCTTTAAGAAAGGATTTAGCACTGTTAATATCACACGAGTGACAAAACAGTGAAAGATGCAATTGAACCACTATAAGATTTATCTTAAGTATGTTCTGAAATGCTGTACTATATTATTTAGCAGTGTTTTCTTTCTTGTAATGGACAGGTGATGATTTGTTTCTTTCATAAATATAAAATAAATTTCCAGTGCAAAATGGCTTAACCTTCAATTATCGGGAAAGCATTATGTGTGGAACTGAAGATATTGTCCTGATATATATGTCTTTGCTTAACATTTTTTTTCATGTATAATATTTTCATCTACAATAAGCAAAACATTAAACTGTATGCTGTAGATATGTGTCTTATGACTAATTTACCCTATTCTGAAGTATGTAAAGATGATTCTGAAAACGTACAAATAACATATTTTAGATTAACTTTCAGAATTATTAGATATAAAAAAAGATTATTTGATCTTTAGGTTTCAAAAGATCATATATAAAATATTGCTTTTACTTTAACCTTTTGACTGTTAATTTTAATAGCAATCACACTTAAAACATACCAATCTTATAATTATCATTTATATTTGCATCCTTAAGTACATGAATTAAATCCATGAAATTTATGCTAGCATTGTATAGGAAAGATATGTAATGATAATGAGTCCATTTGATTTTCATATCTTAATATATATATATATATGTTATAGTTTGTATATTTTGATGTGGTTGAACAATATTTTGCTAGTTATTCTTCTGAATTTTCATGACTTTCAATGAGGGATTCAATTTCGTGGTATATTTAGGAATTTTAATGCTCAAGAAGATGAACCTTTCTTTTTTTTTTTATAAAAAGTTTGTAATGTTTATGTTTGTAACTTTACTTTATATATATGCAACACATGGTTATTTATAATTTTTTGTTACATATATTAGATTGGAACGATTGCATTATTTGTACTTTTAGCAGAAATTGAGTTTCTATTTATGATGTTAATTGACTTTTTTCTAAATTCTTTTATTCAACAAAATGACTTATTCAGCGTCTTGTAATGCCCAATTAAATTCTTAAACTGTTATTATTAGTTTTATTTTTACTTTATTCCTGTTTTTAAGTTTAATGAACTCTTTAATCTATAAATTTTTGAATATGGTGTACCTGTTAAACTACTTTCAGAAGTATTGAGGTACATTTTTCTGTGTTGAATGTCTTTTACTTAACAAGATAAGATTGTAAATTCTAACAAATTATTTTTGTCCATTTATAAAAAGATATGCTATTTTCTATCAAAAGATGATGCTTAATATCTGCTTTGCGTTATTTTCTTCTTTTTGCTTATAACTAATAATCTACTTCCGTGATTCCCATGACCTGATGCTAGATGGCTGAATAAACAAATACACAAGGCTGTAAGGAAACAGCTAAATAAATATCTGAGAGTCGGTATCACCAATGCATTTTAATTGCCATCTGAATATTTTAGCCACGTGTTCCTAAACCTCTTATATTGAAAGTTGACTGCCCATGTATATATTTAAAGATTTGATTCTATCTTTTAACTACAATAAGAAGTAAAATTTTTAAATTCTGATAATATTTTAAAATTGCTTTATATATACAAATATAGTTAAAAATAAGATGAAATAATTTGTGATTAAAAGTATTTATTCCTTAAATGATTAAAAAAAAAAATATTTATGGAACATTTTAGCTAGTGATTAGATAGTGTTGTTATATTCCATTAGGTTGGTAATTTTATAAAAGTATGTTGAAATGTAAACTTTGGAAGTTATATCATTAGTAGGTTTATATGAAACTTGATATTCTTTGTAACCTTCTAAATTACATCTTCCATCAGTTCATATTAAGGCATTCAATCTTAAAATGTTATTATATAAGTCATGTTTTTTTAATAATTTCTTTTTGTTCATGTAATATGATTCATTTTCCCTCCTCCCAAATCAGTTCAAAGTTACTTTAATTCTAAATTAAATCAGAGAAAAAAATTAATTTCAGTTATTTCATAATCATGCGTTTCTACTTATTTTCAGTATGAAGTGTTTTTGTCCTGATACAAAATTCAATATTTTAAAACTTAACTAGATAAATATGCCTCATAATTAAGGATTATTAAAGGTATGTTTTGCCTCTTTTTGAAGTCATCCAATAATATTAAAGATTTATTTTTTTAAAAATCACAATGAAGTTTATATATTAAAATGCTAAGTGTATCATTCATACACAGAGTTCCCAAGGTCCTTGAAAACTCCTTGAATTTTATTTGCATTATTCAGGGCCCTAGAAAAGTACTTGATTTTTTGTGGGGTCCTTGAAAAGTCCCCGAAAAATAATCAAAACGTCCATCTGATATTTTTTGGGACAGAAGAGAAAACTAGTTTGTGACTTGGTATCGTCTTGAGAATTCCATCACCAGAAAGAGTTTTTGTTTGGAATGCTGTCAATCATCAATTTTTTCTCTCTTCTTGTATTCAAAGACAGAATGTAATTTGACAATACTGTAAAAGCTATTGAGGGTATTTCTCCATCGAGTAAAATAGTCCTGCAATTATGCTAATGTATTTTTACAGTAACTGATATATTTGAACATAATTTTGTTTTAAATATCAATAACTGATTTTCTCTGCAATGAAATCTGTTTTCAAAATGTATGTTATTTAATTTCATAGAGTCAGGGATGTCTGTGTTCGTAGGAACACAACTCAAAAACTTAAATAGCTAGATGAATAAAATTTGGAACTCGGTTTATCATTAGAACTGTAGATCTACATCATTTTTTTTATTTCAAAAATAAAAATGCAAATGATTAATTTGATTTAAATTTATCATTTGCATTTTTATATTCTAAAATATGTAATTTTATGGTCCTTGAAAGTCCCTGAATTTTTTTTTTTCAATAAGAGTGGGAACTGATACAATTTTTAATGATTGTACCAAGTTTGATTCTATTTAATGCAAAAATCCCTACACCCATTTGAAATTTTAATGCATTTATCTATATTGTTACATTCATTGAATATTAACATAAAGTATTATAAGTAAAAAAGATCAATTTTTCCTGGTAAATCTAGAAAAATTTAGATAATTCTTATTTTTTTTTAAATTTCCAAGCAAGAAATGTCTGTATAGCAAACAAAAACAGAATTTTGAACTCGTGTTTTTTCTTTTTTCTTCTGTAGAATTCTGCCTCTCTTTGGCTTTTTCACGAACACAATAACACTTGAGAATTTTGCATCATAGTATTTTTCTTAAAATAATATTAAACTTTCTGGAGAACTTTTGTGCACTTTTTTGTTTTTAAGAGAGCTAAAAATACAATTCTCAGCATGTGTTTGCTGTCATATATCGCTTCAAAAACTTTTATAAGTATATTTGTCTAGAAAAGGGGGGCATCTTTCATCAAAAGTGAAAGTCCTTAACTAGAACTATAGAACTCTTTGATTGAAGCACATAATAAATATGTTGAATTAAATTTCTTTTATTCTGTGAATGTGTGACTCATTTTTTGGGTTTTAGTATTTTAATTTCATTGCATTGCATATGTTTTAAAATATCTAAGTAACTTGTGCACACCTGCCTTATTAATTTAATTAACCACTTAGCAATTTTTTTTTCTGCCATATTGTATCCAAAAATAGGCACATTTTTTACTTTCTCGAATACAAAGAGAAAGTATTGTAATCGTCAAAAAATTCGAACTCGAGATTTTGACAAATCTCCGTTTTAGACCTCCCTGAGTCTGAAAGACACAATTTTGGAATTATGTCTGTGTGTCTGTCTGTGAACACAATAACTCGAAAACTATTGGAGCTATGGGGATGAAATTTGGTATGTGGTCTTTAAACATAATTTGTAGGTTTCTATCAAAATTGGGACAAAATCCGTCTATGGGAAGTCTGTCTGTATATTCGAGGTCATGCGAATGCTATAACTCAAAAACTTGAAAAGCCAGATGGATAAAATTTTATACACAGTTTTATCATCATGAATGTAGGTCCGTATAAAATTTTGGGCCAAATCCGTCAAAGGGTTGACTGTCTGTCGGTCCGTATAATTTACTTTTGAAGAGAATCCGTTATCTCCACGCGCATGCGTACTGGAAGAACGGAGAGGAATTTCATTACGGAGTAGCGAATTACGTCAGTTTGTCCTTGAGTCGGTAAGAGAGGAAAATCGTTACGCATCTCTTTGAATTTCATTCTTTGCCTAGATATTTTTCAATCACTATAATGAAAAACCTTCTGATAGTCATTGGATTCTGGGTAACAATAGGTTCGAATTTTTTTAGCCACGTGGGGGAAGGGGAAACTGCACCTTTTTGGGGAAGTTTAGGGGAGAACACTCCCGCTGGTTATAAGCGATTTTTGTATTCAAATTGACTTTATAGATTCAAAGCAGCAGTCAAAACAGTTACAAGTATTGATTTTATTAATTTTGATAATTTTTAATTGCAGGGGAAAATGGGAACTAAAAACTGGTTTACTAAACCCAACCTGACCTAAAAACTGGTTTACACTTATTTTGCTATCCAACATTAATTAGACTGCTAGAAACATTTATTAGAAACATCCCAAAGTAAAGAAAGTGATAAAGCCTGGAAAATCAGTGGATTGGCTTAGAAAAATTACCTGCCTGAGTGGCATTTGGGCAAATCAGGGGAGTCTCCTTTCGCAGTTACTGAACGGTGTTCAGGCAAAACTGTTAAGTGGTTAATGTACTTTTTCAGGCTTGTGTAATGAAATTTACTATATCTGTTGTTTAAATAGTGAATATGAAATTTGATAAATTGTATTGGATGTGCTAGCTCTTTGAAATGATTGTGCTAACTGTTAATAATGTTTGTGTGATGTTGTGTATGACTTATCTGGTTAAGGATAAAATCTTGAAACTAAAAAAAAAAAAAAATTGTGTTCTGCATTCAAGAGGTTACTAACTGTAATTCTCCATAACAAAGCTGAACATGATAGTATAGTATTATTGGATGCAGCTATGCAATTAAGAATCAATCTTTGTGGATTTCGAATCCAATATTTTAATCTGCTCCTAAGAGTGAATAGTTGATCATGCAAAACTGAGCTTGCTTCATAAATTTTATAGCTGACTTTTTATAATTCAATATTTAATCGTTGAATTTTTCTGTTGTGTTTAATAAAATAGTTATCTCGTATGCACATTGGAGGTTGTTTCTAATTGCATAACTGCATCTAATTCATAAGAATAAAAATCATTTTTTAAACACAATCTACTCTTTCATGAGGGTCCATATATAGAGTTAATATTTATGAAATCTTTAGTGATAATTTCTTTGTAGAGATATTACATGCATGATTTTCAAACTATTTTATTTTGTCCGATTTAGACAATGGAAGCTGTGGGTTGTCGGAGGAAGAAATGGATGCTTCTGTTGCAACCCTGGAGAGCATGGCTAGTACCTTAGAGGCAGATTGTGTTTTACTTCGAAAACATAAAGTGGAACAGGGCCATGTTTCTGAGTATCTTGTTCGTAAAAGAGCGAAGGACAATGACTTTGTTGAAGTACGGTAAGTATTTATTTTAATTACTGTGCCCAAAATTTTGCTTATACATCTTGCAGTCATGAATAAACAAAATACATTGCAAGTGTGAATAAATAAGCATTGGTGCTTGAAGAGTAACATTTTAAAGGCATTTTTTTTTTTATAATCTTTGAAAAGATAATTTCTTTGACAATTTTATAATTGTCAAAGGTCAAATTCTAGAAGAATAAATTGCAGTAAGAATATATATTTATATATAACCCATGATAAACCTGCCTACCTCAAGGGTCTAAGGCTCAAAATGTATTGGCGGGGAGAAGTAAGAATATGGTATCGTATAATAAATCGTTATTTCTCTAGGCTGTGTAATTGCATCCAACTTTTAGTTTAATGAGCTAGTTTAAGTTCTTATAATTTTTTTTAACTGCTACAAATTTGAATATTCATTAAAAAGTTTACAGACTTTTTTTACTGTAAACTCTTTTACTGCACAATATTTAAACTGTGTTACTAATACAAATCAAAGTCCTACTGTTGAGCATAATTGCATTTACTATATGTGGGCTTTTTTTAATTAAAAAAGGTTTCTTTAATCCTCTAAGTAGTGAAATATTATAAGATTATAGAAATGAGCTTTTAAAGTAGATTAATCATACTTTTTGATATGCAATAGAAACTTTGAAATCTCAAGAGTATTTTACTTAAAAATTTTTAAGAATATATTCAATCAAATAAGAATCTGATTTTGAGCTGAGCATGAAAAATGGAAAATTTCAGTTCAGCCGCTTAGAGGATTAAATGTGCAACCTTTTTTAAGAAAGGGACTTTTATATAACTTTGTATGAAGTTTTATCTTTATTTTTAATGCAGTGTGTTAAATTATGAAATCTTTTTTTTTCTCCCCTTAACAGAGTCGCTGTTATAGGAAATGTAGATGCCGGCAAAAGTACTTTACTAGGTGTTCTTACTCATGGTGAACTGGATAATGGACGTGGATTTGCTCGCATGAAACTTTTTCGTCACAAGCATGAAATGGAATCCGGAAGGACATCTAGTGTTGGGAATGATATTTTGGGTTTCGATAGCTGTGGGAACGTGGTCAACAAGCCTGATAGTCATGGAGGACAGCTGGATTGGGTTAAAATATGTGAAGCTGCTTCTAAAGTAATCTTCCACAATTATATTTTTAATTTTCCAAATATATTATTCACAATTCTTTCTCGTGCTTCAGAATTTTTATAATTATTTTTGGTTTGCTAAGTTTCCACCATTTCATTGTATTAATTATCTTTGCTTTCATTGTTAAGAAAATTTCTCCTTTTTTACAATTAGAAAGTTTCATTTTCAAGCAGTTTCTAATTATCTCTAAGTTCTAGCGTTACAAAAAAGAAAAAAAATACTTGTTCTATAAAAAAAAATTTTTGAACTTGATTATTTATTTAGTCATTTTATGAATGGAAACACATTTTTTTGATAGAAGTAGGGAACATTTTAGGATTTCATTTAAAAAAATACCCTGCTCCAGTTTATATATGTTACGAAAAAATGTAAAGGTATGAAAATATTTTTAAAATGACTAATATTTCTAATAATTATTTGTATTATTCTATGTCTTGATTTATAACATTTCTGGCAAGTAATTATTCTATAAAGAATTTTTTTATACGAATTGGAATAAAATTGAAGCCATCTTTATTGTTTCCTGTTCATTAAGACATTTCTTATCTGTTTAAAATCAAACACATTAACAAACAAGTTTAACCCTGTATTGAAATTTTGCCATGTCATTCTTTCAAGATTATATAAAAAAAAAAGAGAGAGAGGTAACCTATTTTACTTTCAGAACTGAAGGTATTATATGATCCTTCGTAAATGGAACATTGGCTTTAATGCTTTATATAGTATGTTTATTTTTTTTTATCAATTTATATTGATAAAATTTCATTTGAATGTCTCAATGAAATGCGAGAACCTCAACCTTTTTTTCTAAAATGCTGTTCTCCTGCATTATAATGACTAACCTGTTTTCTATTCTTAAAAAAAAATTTTTTTTCTTTTTAAGGTGATTACATTTATTGATCTGGCAGGACATGAAAGGTATTTAAAAACTACCATATTTGGCATGACTGGCCATATTCCTGATTTCACCATGTTGATGGTATGATATATTTGTTATTTTTATGTATTAATCTTAAATTTTTATCAAAATATCTTAACCTAGAAATTTTCATGTATTCATTTTTACTGTGCCTCGTATCTTTAAAAAAAGTCAATATTGAATTGAGCAAATACTCATCCTAAATTTGTTTTTATCTTGAATTGGCTTATAAATGTGAAATGAAGCAAACCTGCCTCTTAACTATTTAAAAATTATTCAAGAACCATAAGTGTATTTTAACTGCTTAGAAAAATTTAAAGCAATAATATAAGAAAGTAATTAAATGAAAGTAATTTTCAAGTACTGGGCTTGCATTTCCTGAGGAAGTTCCTATATACCTGTTTGTAATTAGTCGCTTTTTATTTAAAGCACAAATTTAAAATTAATATCAGTAATTTTGTTCTTTTAAATATATATTAATGGAATTCATGTTAGGAAACAATTGCTCACTTAATGTGTAAAGCTGAAAATACTGATAAAACAAATTAAACATGTCTGTTTTGTCCTGAAAGACTCGACTGTGTAGTTGAGCAAAAATTGTTTTCAGCATGAGATGTCTTTCACATGAAAATGGTGCTTCATTTTACTACGGAACTGCCATACTTTTTTTTATAAAATGCAATACAAAGTGTAGTGAAGTGTGTAGAACTTTTACAAGTCCTATTAAGCAGATAAAAGTTCCATTATGTGAATTAAAAATTTTATAATGCCACTAAAAATTTCTTAAAACGTACGTTAGTTTTCTATGCAGTGTTAGTTTTGTGTTGCATTTAAATAGCCAAAGAACTGAATGTATCTTGCAAGCTGCTTGCTGTCCTCTGGTTTATATCGGGGATACTGAGCACTGAAACTGGGTCTGTGGTTCTAAATGTATTATTTCATTCGATGGAACTTCGAGATTGCTCTTGTAGATGGCTGTATATGTCGGGAGATGTCTGGTTTAAAATTGTTTGTGATTGTGTGTCATTGAGTAAAACCATGATAAAACAAGTAATATAACCATGGATTCATCTAAAGAGGCTCAGCATGAAGTAAGGCAATTTTTGCCAGTAGAAAATATTAGTGAAACTAACATTTACAGTTGAATAACAATATGTATGGGACTGAGTGTATGTCTCGGTAGTGTAACTTTCCAATGGTGCATTGATTTTTACACTAATGACTGTGATTTATCTGTTTGTGCCATGTCGGTTATGTTCACATGTCACTGTACCATCAGAAAATTGCACTTCGTGGCATACACTCTATCAATTACACTACATCACTATCAGTCACAGACTCATTCAACTGTAAATGTCAGTTCCACTAATGCCTTCTGTAGACAGATACTGGATTACTGCATGCTGAACTTGTTTAGAGGAAACTAAGGCACCAGGCTACTTGTTTTGCTGCTTCTGTAACACTCAGTGATAATACTGCTTATATACGCTTTATACCGTTTCTTGTCATATTCAGCTTTCTACAATAGGAATCTCAATGTTCTACCATGTAAAAACATACTTTCCTAATTCCATTTGGCCACCTCCTATATTTATTTAGTTTTTTTTTTTTTTGTATTTTTTTTAAAAAAAGGACAAAAAAAATCATCAAATTTATTTTCCAGCAAGTATCAAATTAAACTAAACATATTTCTTGTATCTAAATTGAATTATGATTTCAGGTAGGTGCAAATGCTGGAATTGTTGGTATGACCAAAGAGCACTTAGGACTTGCTCTTGCCCTAAATGTCCCAGTATTTGTTGTTGTAACAAAAATTGATATGTGTCCAGCTAATATTTTACATGACACAATGAAGCTTCTTGTAAGGATTTTGAAATCCCCGGGATGCAGGAAAATACCTGTCATTGTACATTCTGAAGATGATGTCATAGTTTCAGCTACAAATTTTGTTTCTGAAAGGTGAGATGGTTTGATTGTATAAGAAAGTTTTATATATATTTTTTCCATTTCTTTAAACTGTAATTATATATTAAAATGTAAAGTATTCTGATAGTGTTTTTGTCATTCTTATCAAAGAATGATATAAAATATGTCCTCCAAAATCAATTATATAAATTTATATACAGTGGAACCTCGCTTAACGAGCATAATTTGTTCTATAATCTTACTTATAATGCAAAATGCTCGTTAAGCAAAGCACTTTTTCCCCATATAAATTGATGTAAAATACGATAATGTGTTCCATTCCAAAAAAAAAAAAAAACACAAAAAATTTTATGCACAATGTTTATTCAAAGTAAGTTATATATAACCCATGGCTTCCCTTAAATGCTTCTTTGGCTGTTAAATGTGTCGCTTTGCAATTGTATGTATCCATATGAGAAGCAACCCTTCAGTATTGTCGAGAAAATGCAGTCGTTGCATAGTTATTCTTGTCACTCCCTTTGAAGCATCTATATCTCCTTAATTATGTCCTTGTTCTTGAGGATAGTGCAAATCCTTAATGTAGACCGATTGTATGTGCACACTAGATCACTCTCCCACATCATTCACGCTTTTTTAATGATTTTACGTTCATTTCTACGGCCTTCTTGAGGATTTTTCTTCGGGTTCATTTTTGCATGGGGTCTTTGTGCAAGAGGAAAAAAAAAATCACAAATAATATAACTGAGTACAAGTTTGATTAAAAAAAAAAAATGAGAGATCACAAGCAACACTAAGATACTACGGATCAAGTGCTAAACATAGACTGGTGTAGCAGCTGCACAATCTGGAACTTCCCTCTCCTCATTACTCGTTATGCGAAATTTTGCTTGTTAATTGAGTCATTTTTTACAATTTATTTTGCTTGTTAAGCGAGGTTCCACTGTAATTTTGAACCCTTAAAGGATCAAATTTTTGTTGTGTGCATGTGTCTTGATCTTCTACGAGTCTTCTTATTTAGCATGTAAATACTGTAAGTTGTATTTTTAAGAGACATTTTTACATTTCCTTGGTTTACTCAACATATAATATTTATGCTGTAAAAAAATGCAAGATAATAGAATAGTTTTCATCAAATGAAATTTGTTTTTAACAGATCCTGTAACTTCATATACATCTTCACATATTATTTTTTGTTTTAAATTGCCTTATTGAAATACTCATTTTTTAAAAGATTATTTGTTACATTATGCTCCTTGTATTAACAAATTCTAAACATTTCAATTTTTGAAAAAAATTTTTGTCGTGAACCTTGCAATACTTATTTTTATGAAGTAATTTTTTTCTGTATTAAATGTAAATTTATTAAATTTGATTTTCATACAGGTTTTTAAGAAACGATTGATAAAATATGACATACATATGAAAATGATGTGACATTTGTTGCTTTAATAATTGTTATTAATTTACTTTTAGACTGTGTCCAATCTTTCAAGTGTCAAATGTTACTGGAGAAAATCTGGGATTGCTGAAAATGTTTTTGAATTTATTATCTACAAGAATGCCAAACTCGGATTCAGAGCCAGCTGAGTTCCAAATTGATGATACATATTCTGTACCTGTATGTTCGTTTCTTAATATTTTAATAACATCTAAATATCATTCTATTTATAACCTCTCTGCCTCGCCCCACCAAAAAAGTTCATTACGTAATATAGCTAAAGTATGTTGAAGTGCTCAAAAGTATCTAATGATTTTGAAAGCTGATTTTTCCTTGTTTGTATACAACTGTATCTAGACCTTCAACACTGGGCTATTTTACCTTATAGTAAAGCCTATATCTGGTTGCTGGACCCAGATCTGAGATAAAATTATAGATCAAGGTTAGAGTCATTGAAAGACTCAGTCTTATGTGGGCTGTGCATATTAAATTTGCAGAGGATTCTTATGTTTCCATTTTAGTATAGCAGAGAAGTTTAGAGATTAGAATGTCATTTCAGATGTTGTCTTTATTATCTAATCATTAAAAATGTTGACACCATTTCTGAGTAGAAATTAAAAAGAGAACATTAGTACATTTGAATTTTTATTTAGGGTGTTGGAACTGTTGTATCAGGCACAACTTTAAAGGGTACCATCCGATTAAATGACATTTTGATGTTGGGGCCTGATCCTCTGGGACATTTTCAGTCTGTAGCAGTAAAATCCATTCATCGAAAGCGAATGCCTGTCAAAGAAGTCCGCAGTGGGCAGACTGCATCATTTGCTCTGAAAAAGGTATTATTCACTCCTTATTGAAATTCAAAGAAAATTTGAACATTCAAATGAATGAAGTGTTGGTTTTCATTTTAGATTAGAAGGTCTGATATCAGAAAAGGTATGGTTATGGTGTCACCTGCATTAAACCCTGAGGCATATTGGGAGTTCAAAGGAGAAATTTTGGTTCTTCATCATCCGACTACTATCAGTCCAAGATACCAGGCCATGGGTTAGTTGTTTCTTATAATGTTTTTATTTTTTAAATATAATTAATTTTATTAATAATTGCATTGAAAAATATATTGTGTGCTTAGTTTCTCCTTTAGTTAATTTCTTTGTTAATTACTCTTAGCTCAGTTAAATGCAGTTTCAGTACCAGGTTTACAAAATTCTATCAGAGGTAGGGTATATGTAGATGATTTTGAATCATGTAGGAAGCAATACAAAGTCAGAAATGACATCTTCATAAAGGACACCACATTAAGTCACTAGGTATTTTAATAATAAATGTACGGTAACAAAAGTAACATAGGTCAAAGAAGGTATTCTAAGTATTGTCTAGGAGCTGTAGCACAATCCTCTTATCTCGAGTGCATGTAATTCTGAATATTTTAGAAAATCTCGGGTATTCTTGGACTTCCTTAGCAGCTACTGTAATGCATGCAACAAATTCCTCGATGCTGTCAACAAAGGTGTCATACACGAGTGTCTTGATATACCCCCAGAAGAAGTAATGAAGGCAATGTAGGTCCAGCAATCTAGCAGGATGATGCATTTGAACCACCATGCCCATTCTACTGTTGGTCAAATCCAATGTCTAAGTGATTATGAACCTTATGTCTGAAATGGAAGGAGGGTCCTTCAGTGCTGGAACTGCAAGGAAGGTCATAATGATGCAGAAAGCTGTTTGTTATCTAGAAGTTGTGTCTATATGGATTTCAGAAATACCATTAATTGCTAGCTGTCGGACAAAAAAGCAACAGGTGAGATCCAATGAAGTGATCCACTGGCTGGCATTTACAGCACAATGTCTCTGTGCTGCACTGGGTGCTCCTGCCCAGATGTTAATTGAAGTGTCCCTGCGAAAGTGATGGAAACTTCCATACCCATTCAACACTAGGCCAGGAAACATTTCCAACCCATCATTGCTATGTGATTCTGAGTTGTCTATGTATACCCCAACTCAGTGGTGTGCAAACTATTTTCCTTTATGACCCCCTCATTTTGTGTAAATTTTTTTTGCGACCACATTTTTTGAAGAAAAGCCTTATATTTTGTATTGTTAAATAAATTTCTTTGAATTTACGACCCAAAAACTTTCTCATGGTTTGTGCACCACTGTCCTAACCTTCCTAAATGTTTGGTAAATCTGGTGCTGAAACACCCTGTATAACTACTCACACTGACAAATACTTGAGATTAAAATTGCTTTATTCAGTGTTTTCAAATCAGTTTTCTTTTTCTTTCCTAGTTCACTGTGGAAGCATCCGACAAACGGCTTCTATTCTTAGCATGTCCATGGACTGTCTGCGAACAGGTGACAAAGCACTTGTACATTTCCGCTTTATTAAAAATCCTGAATATCTTCGAGTAGGAATGCGAATGGTATTTCGTGAAGGAAGGACGAAAGCTGTTGGAAACATCTGTTTACTTATCCCCAACGCTTCTCCATCAAATAATATAATGCGCTCAAAACCTATCAAAATGAGACCGTCCTCTGCCAGTCCAACTGAAATGCTTGGGAAACCAGAAAACGAACCTCGGAAACCCAGCAAAAGAAGTAGAGGTCGTCATCGAGGGAATCGACCGTTTACTCGAATTCCTGTATAGATGTCACCATTTGAAATCTTTGGACCATTTGTTGTATTTACTAAGCTGTTAGTAAAATCAAGCACAATGTTCATTATTTTATGTTTTTAACATAAATTATTTCCCCATCGATTGTTAATTCCTTCTTTTTTTTCATTTTGATTGAGCTTTATTTTGCCTTCCTCTATTAGCATTACATTCATCACAGTTGTAAAGAAATTTTTAAAAAGCTGTTTATTTTTGCAAACTGTAGAAAATGTGCATAATTATATAACTAACTTTTTGACATTTGTATATTATGTGCAGAATTCACTGTTTTTAATTTACAGCTGTAATAAAAATCATCTGTTTTTATTCAGTAACACAAGTCATAATGTAATTTAATCATGATGGCATAACAAAATATACAGTCTACAAAAGTAAATTTGTCTTTATAAATGCAGCGTATGCACCATGGTGCCGGAGAATTTTTATTTGCATATGAATGGCCTATCTAGTATTGGTAAGCTGTAATGCATTTCAGCTGAAGATTCATCATTGCTAAACGGTGCTTTTCAGTTTCTTCTAAAATAATTCCATATCTTTTAAAAAGCATGAAAAAGAGCATTGAAATTCTTATAGCATCAACCATTTTGTCATGGAAATGTGGAGAATTTGAATTTTACATTAATGTTGTTTTAATTACTGTTCAAATATTATTTTAATATTATAATAAAATTTTGGTAATATATATAACAGTATTATATTGCTTAGCAGAGCTTGTTAACAATATGTTGTGACCTTAAATTATAAGGTCATGAAAATTTTAGTGTCGCTTTCATTTATTAACCCTTCTATGATAGTTAAAATGTAAACCACACGACATTTTAGACAGAATCTTGCAAGAATCGATTCTTGTTATAATTTAAATTAGGAGTTTTTTTTTTCATGATTTTATTAAAATATAATTGGCAATAAACTGATTTTTGTAATAAAAAATGCATGTTGCAGTGATAATTTGCAACTGAGGAACAATTCTTCATATGGATCTAAATATATCGCTCATACTGAGCAAGTTTTAATTTGTATTAAAAATAATGAACGTAAAAGATAATGAACATACTATCATCTGCAGTCAGTTACTTTATTCATTTATTTTATGTTCCTACTTAAGGTTGCAAAAAGTTTAACCAAAGAATCTTAGTAAGTAAATGAAGTTTAAGGAGCAGTGTTATATAGAAAAGACTTGTTCACCACAATATTCCATGTTTTCTACTTTTTAACATTGTTGCCTTTATCTTTTGTATCTTTTATGCAATGAATGAAATCTGCATTTTATACTTGATAATATAAGAATATTATTCAATTCATCTGTAATTTTATTATAAGATATTATTCAATTTTTTATTCTTGAATTATAATCAGACATGACATTCTCCATGCAAATTGGAATAGTAACTATAAAATGCAGATTTTATTCAAATTTTTTGGCCCAATTATTGAAGATTTCATTCTAGATAAAAAGCATTTATACTTGCTTTTTTTCCCATTTTTTAATTCAGCTATTAGGTCTGACGGACATGCTACTTCTATATTAAAGCAACAAATATATATATGATTGTGATTCAAAATTGCGATATCTAACCCTAATAACCTGCATCCATTCTGTGTACTTTAAATATAGGATATTTGCTTCAAAGTTCAATGATTAAAATGTTGAATATGCATCGCCTTATACTTCCCGAAATCATTTCTATAAATTTTTGCACAATTCACAAGAAATTTACAGTATATTCAGATCTGAATAAAAATTTCTTTTGTTAAATATTTTTTCAAAATTTAATAATAAATATTAAAGAATTGAGGCAATTGTCTATTGTTCCCCCTTCAGTGTTATGAACCTTTCAAATAAATTTTATTTCTTTGTCATAAACATATTTTATATTGATATATAAAAAGTTAAATAAAAAAGGGTGTAATGAAATTAAAATATTTAATTACGAGTTATTGATATTTTTCATGGGCTTCCAATATACATTGCCATAAACCATGACTTTTCGAGAATCATTTGGTTATTTACTTTTACCAGCAGAAAATTCTTGGAGATAAATTTTTTAACACTTAGCCGATACATTGAAACTGCTATTGGAAAACATTGGAGTGCTTAGTGTTAAATATTATATATAAAGCCAAATCCTTTATTTAAGTTTTGATTCTATAAAAAGAATCTTGACAACATATTCTTAAACGTTTTATTTCTTATTGATGTGTATACAAATAAATATCTTTAAAATTTATGGTGAACATTTGTGTTTTCATGCTATAAGTATAAAAGTGGAACAACTTTAAGTGCATAGTAGATTAAAAATTCACACTTCCTTGCTGTGATTGATTCTAGTTTTGTGATTGTTAGGGGTTTTTATACTATGTTTTCTCTTCCAACCATTGCATTATTTATTTTTGCAGTGTAAAGATGATGCGTGCAAAAAAAGTTATACTTTATTGAAAGTGTGATGTTTTAAAAATGCATATAAGAGTTGTTTAAATAATAAAAGTCTTAAAC
>BGPR01002760.1:6438-135580 GCA_013235015.1 Araneus ventricosus | reverse complement strand
AATTTCAAAATGTGGTAGATTGCACATAGATGAGCTCAAATCATCACATAACACTAGATCATAATTGAAACAGCATAGTCTTTTCCAGCTGGGGTGGTCATATCAGATGGGCACAGTAGATACCCGATATCTCGTGCTTCAACTTTTTTTTTCATCTCCCATCGATTCTGATGATCTTGTTTCCAGGATTTCTATAATCACAGCTGCTACAAAAGAAACACCTGGTGCTTTCGCTAGTACTCATCAAGGATACGAAACCTGCATCATTGTGGGGCACCTTATATTGGGACCTCTAATTTGTTCCTTAAAATCATTTTCTATATGAATTAAGGTCATGTATTGTATGATTTTTGTGTTGTTTAGGTATGTTCTATTAAGTATGTTATAAGTTTTAAAAAACCTTGTAAGTATATAATTTACAAAATCTGCTTTAAACTGGGGGGTTATTGTCATTGTTAGTAACATATCCAAGTAAAGAAACTACAACTCTTCAATTTGATTGTACAGTGGAACCTCGGGAATCCGAAATTTCGGATAATCCGAACATCTTTTTTTTTTTAATTTTCTGAATTTTTTATTAAAAAATGAAGGAAAAATAACAATCGCAAATCGGAAACAAAACTATTTATCATCCATAACTTAAAAAATACATTTGCATTAGTATTTGCGAATGAATACTGCACCTTAATTAGTAGTAGCAAAATTGGTTATCTACTTTTGACACAAGGAACTAAAACTGCTGGATGATGCCAATTGCAGTTGGCTCTTTCCATACTCTTTCACAGACTACCCCGAGTCAATACTCTACTGCATTCGAGATATCAAGAGTATTTTACCGAATTTTCCTTAATCCGAACAGAGGTCGGCACCAATTAGTTTGAATTCCTGGGGTTCTACTGTATTGCACATTTTCTGATTGAAAAGGGCATAATATTTTACAAATAACTAAAAAGAAAGAATTTTGTTGAGTAAAATGTTTAATGATCACACATTTTAACATAGATTTAACAATCTTATTATGGCTAACATGAAAGTCACTTATTCTCTATCTTTTACATATTGTGTATTTGGAAGAAAGACAAATGTGATAGGCTGTAAATAGCTGTAGTTGTATAAAAACTGAAAATGTTTAATTTTTCGTATAGAAATGTGTCGGACAGTAAAGCATTTAGGTGATAATATTTACACCAAGGCTGTCAAACTCGCAGGCCGCATGCGACCCACAAGTATCTTTGCGGCCCAGCATATATAAAAGCATGAAACAAAATTTTAATTTAATGCGGCCCACAATGAGTATCTTTGCGGGCGAACATACATTATGCTTGGCTAATGTATGCTTGCAAAACTAAAGAAACCAGAAAACGTGCATCGGCTTCTGTTGATCGGTAGCCATTGCGAATGGAAATCTCACCGGTCAACAAAAGGCGATGCGTGTTTTCTGGTTTCTTTTTTTTTTTTTAGTTTTTCTTGAATATCTCGAAAACTCTTCAGTTTTCACACTACATGTGAATTAACAAATTAAAGACCGTAAAATTCCCTACAAATACATGCTTTTATTTTTTTTTCCAGTTTCAGAAAAAAAAAAAAAAAAAACATGCCAATTTACCTGCCATTCTGGGAGTTGAGATGATAGGTCCTCCCCCCTTCTGCCAGTGGTGCCCAGACCATAGTATGATTTTTCGACCCCCATCATCATGGTGTAGTTTAGCTTGTGTAAACAGTGCCTGGGCAGTGGCGGACTGGCCAGCTTGCCTGATGGCAAGTGGGCCCCTTTATTAGGTCAAAATGGGGCCCCAGGATTGTGTGTGTAAGAAAGAGAGAAAGAGAACTCTTTTTTTTCTAGAAAATATCTTGCACCTCTTCTGAGCAATAATCTTTTCTGTACAAGGCCGGGAAGCAATAACCATAAGATTTTTATTCTTCTAGGAGGCTCCCGGTAAGAAGGAGGGGATAACCCCTCTGCGTAAGAAGGGTGCTACCCTTGGGAACTTGCTTTTTGTTGTTCGTTTTCTGTCATAAAACTGACGGACGAGCTAACTCGGCTATTTTTAAAGTAAAAAAAAAAAAGTCTTATTCCGGCCGCTAAAACTGTAACAAGGATGGGGGAGGGATATCACGTAATCTGAGGACCAAAGGACGTCTTTGAAAGTGTTCCCTTTATCTGGGATGAATGATGTAGTGATATTAGTTAAATTTCGAAGCTAAATATCATTAAGACCTTAATAAGAAATTCATTGTGAGGCCGCGGTGGCCTAGTGGTAAGGTTTCGCCAATAACTTCTGAAGTATTTATCGCGCTAAAATTATTTTACACCATCTTAAAGAGCAATAGTCTTTTTATTGATACTGATTTCATTGCGGCACAATTTTTTCTCTAATTATAATTAACATTTTTTCAACAACTAATTTTAAACGCAATTTTTAACAATGTTTTCTCTTGTCATAAAATAAAATTCAAACCAATTTATTGTTTCATTAAATCCTTCATTCACGTTTTTTGCCATTGTTAAAAGTTATGATAAGAAAATATTGGTTTCTTTGGGCATTAACTCCAAGGCAGACTTGTGGCCTAGTGGTAAGGTCTCAGCCTCGTGGCTGGAGGGTTCCAAGTTCGAAGTTACAATGAAGATCTACTGTATATGTGGGTCTGAAGCACGTTAAATCGTACGGAGTGGGTCAAACGTCCTACCGCGGGTGTGGTGCGGAAGTTTGTAGGAAGGGAGTGCCAGACCAGGGTATTGTCCTCGTCATCTGACCGCGGTTGAAAATTATGAGGTCAGTCCTAAAATAGCCCTTGTGTTGCTTCAAAACGGGACGTTAATATAACTGAACCTAAACTAGAAGAAATGCATTATCCGAGGAGAACCTGGAATCTATTGAAAAGGAAGGTAGATGATTTGAATGCAGAGTAATTATTGACAGATTCGCACAGTCATCGTGAACTGGATTGCCACTTAATGAAGTGGACAACATGTAATACACTTTTGTACTTTTGAGATGTTAATATTTGACAATAAGAAATATTCTTTAAAAAAGTCGGAATTGGTAAATAGTTTGCACTTATTTTCAGTTTGGTTAAAAAAATTCTCAAAATTGCAGTACAGTTCCAAAATTACAGTATGCTCTACAACCTTCAAAATTATTTAATTTTCTATTGTAAAATTATGTTTATAGTTGGAACTAGCTCACTACTCAGGACTTCAACAAAATGGGGGGGGGGAAAAGCCCCCAATAACTCGGAAAAAGTTTTGAAAACAAAATCGAAGAAAAGATGCACGAAGATTTTTCTTTGCGATAATGGCATTTATCAAAACAGAAATGTATATCTTATTGAGATGACGATGACGCGAATGTAATGACGTCACTTGCTGGAAGGAATCGTATTGTAGAAATGCATGCTGGAAATGAAAGCATATGACGTCACCTGCCGCGAGGAAGGTCACGCACCAGCCAATGAAATTGCAACAATGCATTCAGAAAAAACTCGCTAGCAAAAAAAACTGTTTGAACAGATCTGGGAAAAATTAATTTATAAAAAACGGGAAAAGATATTTTAACCGTTCTTGTTTTAAATCCGACAGAACCGTTACAGTTATGAGCTGAAAATAATGTTAGAGCGTTGGATGCAGCAAATTTAAAAAAAAATTTCGATGGCAAAACTGACTATTTTTTAAAAATTTCTAAAGATTCAGTAAATTATGTTAGAAGTTCAAAACTAACTTCATTAGAACGGAAATCGTGTGTTCTTTCCGATGGTTTATCTATTTTTTCGTACAATTATTCAAAACCATTCTATTGAGAAATTAGTGCGAAAAATCAACCAAAACAACACAAAACATTAAATAAAGTTTTCTAGAATAAATTTTAAAATTCCGGCTTCGAGGTGCATTGAGTCACCATTAAGGCTACCTGTGTGCCAAATTTCAAGGTTGTAAGTGCGATAGATTCCTCTGGACATCGCACGCACACACAAACATTGCCTTTTATAAGTATAGATTTCTTACTTCCAATCACATGTATAATACGTGTATACTATAATTACTAATATATATAACAGACTTTTAGATTAGGAATAGATTTTAATAACTTACTAATTTTAATTTATTATATTTGTAATAAATAAAATTAAAAAATATATATAAGATGGCATGCTAGATGTGATTTCGCCCCTTTATTCATGGCAACCACTATTTTTAGACCCAGTCCGTCACTGCGCCTGGGGGATGGTATTTTTTCGCCCCTCATCGTATTTGACTTGAAAAAGTAACATAAACGCATTAATTTTTTCTCGCTATGGGCAGTAGCGTAGCGAGGGAAAGTGGCTCCCACAGAACAATATGTTTTTTCGCCAGTCGTCATCAGTGGCTTAGCAAGTGTAAAAGACACACGAAATAAGGCATTATTTTTATCCTCATCAGATTTTGCTTTAAAAAATCGCACAAATGCAGTAATGTTTTGACTCCATGACGCCCGGGGCATCTGTATCCCTTCACCCCCGGGTTGTTACTCCACTGCCTTCCGCCCCGGTAAATACGCACGTGTGTCTGACCTGTTATTATATTACAATTACTTTCCTAGAAAGTCTAGATAAAAAATGTTTTTAAAAAATTCAATATACGTTGGCATTCTGGACAGTATTTGATTTTAGGCCCGAAGGAGGGTGGGGTGGGGTGAGACCCAAAATCCCCTCTGGATCCGCCCTTGGGTGAGTGTATTAGTAGATATGGATTATGTTTGTTATTTCAACATATTTCTGTGCCCCCCTTTTATTCTGTAAATTAGAAAAGTTGTGCTCTTTTTTCCTGTAGAAGAATATCCTTCCAAACGAAAATTTTCTTCATACATTTCCTTCCTCTCGACTTCAGCTTCCGGTTTCAGTAGCATTTGCAGAGGCAATTAATTGCTTTCGATGCCAAACGTTCAATAAAGTGTATATCCCCTCACAAATTGCTTTATAGATTTCTCTCGTTGTAAGTCAAAAGCGATCAAGTTGACCAGATGTTCCGGATTAGTCGGAACATTTCTGATATTGGGCTGTTTGTCCCGAACTGAAAAAAAATTTCTGATTTTAGAATCTTTGTACTGGACTTTTCCCAATTTTGAATAAATCTGTCTTATTTTTTGTTTATAATTAAATAGTTCATTTGAAACAGATTAATTTGATTTAATTTAAAATTAATTTCTGAAGAATTATCCTCCCCAATTTTTTTTCATGCACAATACATCCAACCTATTTTTTTGAACAATTCCATTTCCAAGCGGTGACTACTATGAATATTTTTAAGGTTCGTTCTATCATTCAAGTGAATATTCAAATGACCAGACGTCCCTGTTTTCGATTTATCTTCTAGCTTCAACTCCCCACTTCCAATATCTAGAGTGCCCAATATAAGCCGAAAATTTGATCCTTTTTGTTAACAACCAATGTAAAATTAGGCACATATGTTTTCTATATGGATGAGTTTTCTATTTTGTTTATTTGCGGTAAAGTAGGACTTCCACCTTACCCATCGACTTCCGGTGATAATGTTAAGTCAATGGGAACCTTCAGAATTTCAACACTCTGTTTATAAAGATAAGATATGTAAGATATAAATTAATGTTTAAAGTGGAGTTTTCTAACGTTATGACTTAAAGATACTTTGAAATTTCATATTGCTATTGTTGTAGATCTCAATGTTTACTTAAAACAAGAGCTTAATTTTGTGGAAAGGTTGCCATAATTATTCTTTATCGCTCTTTTTGGCGTTTTGTGTACTCAAGAAGAAACTGATTTGAACTTGGCGCTTGATATGTAATCCAAATTTGAAAGTTACTGGAAAACTCTCACCACGGAAGTTCTGTGAAACCAAAATAAACAAATCATAATCTCGTCCATATCATATTCACTAGAGTATTCTCGTGTGCTACAGTGGCCTGGTGGTAAGATCTGAGTGTCAATATCCGGAAGATTGCAGGTTCGAAACCAGATTTCACTAAGATACACCGAGTAAGGGTAAATCCGATGACGAGGGTCAAATGCCCTCCTTCTGGTGCGGCGTAGAAGTATGGGGAGTAGGATCCCGGCTCAAGTGTTCACCTGACCACAGTGCAAGATTATGAGGTCCGTTCCAAAATAACCCTCTTATTGCTTTACAAGGCGGGACTACAAATACTTCAGAAGTGGAAAAATGTTTTCTGGAAAACATTGAAATTATATATGAAGAAACAAAGAATACAACACTGATAATGCATTTTTCTTCGATTGCACTTTGGATTTTAATACTGGTCTAAAAGTGGTTATTAGTTGAAATAGTTTCAGCAGTCGACTACCGCTCATCACCAGCATTCATAGCAGTTTTAGTATCAGCTTCATTCACCAAAGAACGAAATAAAAAGAAAACCACGGGTTTGGGGAGCAAGCAGTTAACCTCCCTAGTATTAGACAGTGGTAAATCGTCAGCTCAAAAACGAGCTGCAGATGAATTTCAAGGATTTAAAACACACTTATCAATTAAATAACTAGGATTTGATATAAGTTCAATTACGTTATATTTAAGAGATTTTAGAAGAGTGTTGGCATGGCTACCCTGCAGACAATATTTTCTCTCCACTTACCACTCCAACTAGTCAATCTGATAGGACTAGCACAAAAGCATAAAAAAAAAACTATTAAATATGCAGGAAATGCATAGTTGTTTTTTCATAAATTATTAAAAAAATCGTTTAGTAACCTCTAAAAATTATTTATCCTTTCTTATATTGATCTTTATCTGAATTAATTGTTAACAAAGTAAAGATACAATTTTAGCGAAAGAAATTACGACAAATTAACTAATCAGCATTAAACGGGTATTGCTTCTTTCGGGAAATATTGAAACGAAATGGTTAAAAAAATAATGAGAAGAAGAAGCACACATCCGGAAGTGGGATGGGGAAAGAAAAAAGCCTCAGCTGGTAGAACAATCTTGAGATACATTGTCTGTAGTTCTTTCAGCTCAAATTTCAAAAACTGTGAATGTAACTTTGTGATCTTTCAAGCTAGTTAATTCATAATCGCTCCACGCCATTCCATTTTATAACACATCCATTTGGACCGGTCATTCACGATCGCTCCACACCACGCAAATTCAGCCACTTCCTCCCCACACCTACCTACTCCCGCCGCATTTACAGCCTGGCAGTCCAAACAGAATGATGGATTTTGGGACAGGTTGGATATCCAATCTTCCCTTCAACACCACACCAATGACCAGTTTTCCACACTGATGATAGGTTTTGGTGTGGAGCGGTCGCGTATGATCAGTCTAACGCGTCATTTTGTCATATGCATTCATCGATTTTTGAAGTTTTTATTTGCAGCCTTGTACAACGTATTTGCTTTTGTTGCTTCATTTTCTTTCACTTTTTTTTCCTTGTCTTTCATTTATTTATTTTTATTTCCGTTGATTGTCAAATCCTTGGTATAAGAAATCTTTATATATAAAACGCTAAAATGAGTGGCACAGAAATGGAGCTTATTACTTATTGTCGAATGGCAACAGTTAAATGTAAACAAACCGCCATACAAACTTTCAGTCTGTTTAGTTGAGCGTTTTTTTCAACCGTCGCTTAGATTTTTAATGGAGCTGCAAAATATAATTAGAAATGCTCGGAAGAGGGCTCGCCGTGTCACCGAAACCTCGATTCAGTCAGAAGAAAGGAGAGTTGAAATCTAAAAGTTGGTACACATCCTTAAAACGCAGCCAAATCGCCACAGCAAGACGTCGACAGCTGTACTTCATTCAAGTTTCCAAAGCTAAATCAAGTTGTCAAGTCTCCAAAGCTAAATGCAGGTAATACTTGCATTAGCTTTGGCGACACGGTGCCATTTTAAGAGTGTGTACCAAATTCTAGATTTCAACCGGAAGGAGATCTAAAAGGAATACTGTTGACAGAAATAGGCGTCTAACAGAAAGTCTAATTGAATGCGAAAATATAGGTAATTCGGTAGCCATGTTAGGCATAACTTCATAAGTATAGCCTGCCACTATATTTGATCTGATGTGAAACAACTTTAAATGAGTTTAAGACGTAGAGCTCACAATATTTCTTACAATATAATAAAACTTTGGATGAAATTATTCTAAAGAGATCTGTTAGAAATGAAGCAGATGGGCTTTGGCGATCCATAGAACGTTCAGGTCAACGTCAAAATAGTTTAAGTCGGCGAAGGGGAAATCGTGTTAAATTCAGAACATCATGAAGCTTATTATTGTCAACATTGTATATTGGGTGCTTTTCCGTTATGCACTCACCATTTGGCACCTTTTTCTGTCTTGGCGAATTTTCTTGGAGAGCTGAATCGCCGCCTTGGCTCAACTTCTTTCTTGACGATAGTTGACGCGAGCTGTATTTTTGGCTAGCTGAAGCGTCAGGAGCCAGAATGCGTCAGTTTGGCCGAAAATGCATGGTGTGCATATAACGGAGTGCAGATACTCTGCGCGGGATCAACTAGTTAAAAAATTTGGTTCTTTTCCGTTAGCCGGGCGCAAATGTCGCCAATTGTGAACCAAACGCAAGCCAAGTCGCCAAGCGATTTTCCGTTAGCCGGGCGCAAATGTCGCCAATTGTGAACCAAACGCGAGCCAAGTCGCCAAGAGAATGGTTGTAAGAAATATGGCGGAATTCTACATTATTTGGCGATTTTTCGCTTGCGCCTGGCTAACGGAAAAGTACCAAAAATTTTTATGAACACCGAAGAAAGAAATTTTTAGAATGATTGCAAGCGATATTATTACTCTAAAAGACGAGCCGCCACTGATATTGGATAAATAAAAGATGTACAAGTTGATAGTCATTTTATTTTCAAATGTCATTATATTTGGATTCATTTTAAACAAATAGACATTTTTTATACAGTACAATAGAAAGTACTCTACAGGTAACAAAAAAACCATGTTCATTTTAAATCATAATCCAATTGTAACAGCATTGCTTTTTTTACGATAGATAATTCGTAGTTGAATAATTTTAAATTTACTTATTGTAATTCGCCACATAAAAATACGGCCTAATTCTTCTTAATTGT
The DNA here is from genome assembly GCA_013235015.1 of Araneus ventricosus. Lineage (NCBI taxonomy): Eukaryota > Metazoa > Arthropoda > Arachnida > Araneae > Araneidae > Araneus > Araneus ventricosus. The sequence continues at coordinate 126,532 of BGPR01002760.1, read as the reverse complement.
TTCCCAAAGGCAGGTTTTCCAGAGAAATTCTATGAGTGTCGAATTTGGAACTGGTAGTAATAGGGGCCACTTGGTACCTGTTGCACAGATTGTACTGGTGAGGGTACATCGACAGAATATTGAGAAATTTGCTGTACTGGTGGTGAATATGATGTCTTGCCCACCTGCTGTTGAGGTGTGTATGAGACAGGAATTTGCTGTTGAGTAGTAAAGGTAACAGGAATTTGTTGTTGAGTTGCTTGATTTGGGTTAGAAGAAAATTGCTGTTGCACAGGTAGTGGCGGTCTTGGATATAGCACAAAAAATTGCTGGGAAACTGGTTGCTGTTGTGGTGGTGGTCTGGGGACAGGTTGTTGCTGACCATATCCAGCTGCTAGAATAAAAATAATGTGATGCACTATTATCAATTTAACAGTATATGGAAAATAACGATATTCGTCCGCTAGCTCGACAACAATTATCGCCAAGCAGAAATTTTGGTATAGAATGTCACTTTTCTACTAGCGCGGAGTTGCCAAATATGCCCGTAATTAATCAATCTTATATTACAGCAGTCTTATATTACAAAGTTAGCGAGAAATAGCAAGTCGTTGCTTAATAAGCAACGCCACCCATCTCAATTTTCCAAAAAGAAGAAAGAACTGAAATTTTGGCAACTAATAACAATTATGACGGATTTCTTTTTTTTTTTTCACATTTGGTATGAATATGATATCATACATGATGAACCAATGTGAAAAAAAATCCGCCATTTTCGTTACTGGCAGAGAAAAATTAAGTTTTTCTCCCTTTTGTAAAATTGAGATAAGTGGTACTGCTTGTTAAGCGTCGAAATTTCGTGACATAAGATTGCGGCACTTTGCGGGTATTTTGATTGCTGTCGAAATAAAGGAAATGTACAAAAGTATCAATGCATGTTGTAATTTTGAATGATAAATGAATGATATCTGAAACTGTAACTGTGCTAATCGAATCATCAAGACTGAATATCCCATTGACAGGAATGGCGCTAGAGTTTGCCCGACAGGGGGGCACGATCTCCCCGACAAGGGGAACGAGTGTAATGAAATTGGTCTCAAATTTTCCCCAGATTATTATTTATCAACTACAGTTGAATACCCCATACAAAAATTTCGCCGACGGGATACAAAATTTTTCCCCGACGGGGGGCACAGCATCCCCGACAGGGGGGGAGGCTTGCCCCCCCTCTGGCGCCACCCCTGCCCATTGAGAAGTCAACCTTCCGTGAAAAATTAGCTTTACATTTCTACAGATACGAGAGAAATTAGGTTCAATTTCAGGCGATTTGCGGATCAGGAATTTAGTGTTCTGTCATAATTTTCCTTACAGCATCTATATATAAAAGGCAATGTATGTGTCTTATAGACTAAGAAACTACTGGACCGATTTACGCGCGGTTTTTTGCAAAATGATCCTCGTTGTCCGGGGAAGGTTTAAAGCTATTCAAATCGTCGATATGACCATTAGAAAGAAAGTTACGGGCCTAATAATAATTTAATGTTTGACTACCGTTGGCGATGGTTGAGAAAACTATTGGCGCAACATAACGCGGGCGCAGGGTTGCTTTTTGTACAGGGTTGTTTTTCGGCGTTGCGTCTACCTCGGGACCAGAGGCAGGGTTGCCATATTGGTCTTTTTTCGGCTTTATTTTTACTTATAACTTTTAGAATAATTTTACGATTTTTTTTAAATAAACTATATTGATATGACACTTTTCAAATTGCCCATAATGAGCTGTCAAACGAAGTAGTTTCAGAAGTTAAATTGCCAACATTGAAGGCACCACTTAGCCATTATTCTCATCGGTCGCTGGTACTACAACACAATCGAAGTATTTTTTGAATAACATACGAAATTATAACACATGCTTTCAAATGACTTCGTTTGGTGCAACGAATATAATAACTGAGAATTATATGTCAACATTCAATATTCAAGGACAAATATATAATACAGCAGGCTCTTTGTTACCATTTACGGATGCTGACAACAAATTTTTGCAAATACGTATATTTCATTAGAAATTCAAGAGATCAAGTAAATCGATACACACACATCAAAATTCATTTAATCTATATATATTCTCAAGTCTAGCAATAGTGAAGAATTGCCGGGTTTAGCTAAGAATCAAAGAGGGAAAACTAACATCAATGCTAAGAGCAGTGTTCTAATACGATCTTTAATCGCTCTAGAGACCCCCGACCAAAACTTAAGCCTGTTTGCCCTGAATGCGTACCTACACCTATTTTATATCTGGACAAAGCTCTTATTAATAAGGGAGAGACACATCTGTCTCCGTACACTGGGGTGTTAACAATACGCCCAGCTCATGTGGGTCGTTCCTGTAGGATAGCACACTCTAAGCAAAGCTCAACTATCGCCGGCCTTATGCCGCCTTCCTTAAAAAAGACAAAAACTTAGTCTCGTTTTTTTTTTGTATACGAACATACATTGTAAACAAATTTCCAAACTACATACATATTTGTATCCCCGAAAAATTATCCCCTTTTAAAAAAGAAGTTTTAGTAAGACAATAATGAAAAATTATATAAGCAGTATGTATTACTGTATTTTGAAATTTCTATACATCGAATTTTTTCCAATAACTTTCAAGTTCGATATATAGAGGTTCAGCTGTATTAGATTTCCAAATAATAATGCTGCTAGAGCTCTGACCTGTGTTAAATTGCTGCTGCTGAACTGGTACCGTTTTCACGCCACCTTGAGACAGAGACACCGATGGAGGCTGAGCCACTGGAATTTGTGGAGCTAGAAAATAAGAAAAAATTAAGGTGCAATCAGTACCTTTGGACCGCTCCGTGCAAAAGTAAAAAATTGCGCCCTTATGGAACTACAATGTAAGAATTCTGAAAAAAAAAGTTATATATGGTCATTTTTACATTTTTTTAGCGGACGTCTAAAAAACAACAGTGCAACTCAATAATTGACACAAATACTTAAACTTTACTTATACTTTTCACTTAAAATACTTCATTTAAAAAAAAACGGTTAACAGAAGTATAATTTAGGTGAATTTTTTTTACGAACTTTTAGTTCGGAGAAAGTTTTGTGGTCATTAGTATATAAAATTAAATTGTTTTATTGTTTTTTTAGAATTTTTTAGAAAATTTTCTAATTAATTCAGAAAGTCCGTTGAGATTTTTTTCTCATTTTATTTTGGCAATTTTGGGCCCCTCGATTTTTTACTCCGTGACGGGGCACGGACTAGCGGAGTGTTCGCCCGGTCCTGGTACAATCCTGTATATTGCAAATGAGTACAGCAAAGAAGACTAGAACAATAATCCTATATTTCTGTACTGCATGCTCACAAAATAGAGGATATTTCAGAATGAAATGTAGTGATAAAAAAGCTTTTGCTTTTTTTTGTTAAAGAAGAACATCAGAAGATTATGACAGATTATGAATAGGAAAGACGTCGGCAAATCGTTCAATTCCTCTCACAACACTTCTTGAGCTGGTAGCTGTTCTGGAGAGAAATTTGAAGAGGACAATTGCTGGACAATTTGATCCTGTCTGTGCCCCATCGCTATCGGTGTGTTTTGGCATTGTTGGAAGACCATACACCCTACTGAACAGTCAATGCGTTGCACTCTCGTCCAGTTTCACCTGCCTGCCTGTGTTCACCCCACCAATATGACACTTGCTACTCAATCACGATAATTGAGTTTGCATCTCATTTGCATATGCGGACAACTTTCTTTGTCATGTTTCTTTTTCTGATGTTATTGTTCAAAAATAAAAATTCAAATGCCTCTCTTTTTATCGCTTCATATCAGTGGCGCAGCGACCAGGGCGGAATAAGGGGATATAGACCCCCCAGGCGCCAGTTTTAGCTGGCGCCATGGAGTCAAAACATTACCGCGTTTATGCCATTTTTAAAGCAAAATATGAGGAAGGAGCGTAAAAATACTATACACCTGACGCCCTAAAGCCGAGACCTTACCACTAGGCCACCGTGGCCCTAAATGACGATTGGGATAAAGAAATCATTATTTTGCGTGCGCCACTTACTCTTGCTACGCCACTGCCATGGTGACAAAACGTTAATGCGTTTATGTTACTTCTAAAAGTCAATTAATTATTTTACAAGTCGATGAGGGAGCGAATAAATACTATGCTCCGGGCGCCATTTAACAAGCTAAGTCACTGATGATGATGGGAGGGGGCGAAAAATTCATATTATGACCCGAACGCCACTTACCCTAGTTACGCCACCGCTTCACATTTATTTTGAAAAATTCTCCATTTTTTTGAGCAGTGTTTTATGGGCTAGGTCAAGGTTCATACAACCTTTAATCTGAAGAGCCACGCTTGTTCCTCACAACAATTTGTAGATTATTCGAGAGCCATAAATATATTTTTAGAAACAAGAAAAATTCAAGGCAAAATTACTAAAAGTAATAGTATTATTAACTTTAGAACACTGACACAAAAATGCTCTTATTTGTTTTAATCCGCGTGAGCAATAATTTGGCATTTCATGAAAAAGTCCCTGATGTCCGGTTTGTAACCAATCGTTTTAATTTCCTCGTGTACGAAGTACAGAAAGAGAGGGTACTGTAATCGTCAAATAATTCAAGCTCGAGATTTTGATAAATTGCCACGTTTTAGATCTCCGTAAGTCCGAATTTTTTTTTTAAATTATATTTTTCAATTCCTACTATTAGTTCACACTCTCACTATATTTATATATTTTGTTCAAATTTTGCAATCGATTTTCAACTAACTTCCCGATGAGCTGGAGACTTGAAACTTTAAACATAGCTTAGAACTAGATGACAATGCAATATTAATTCGCTTTCTTGTGTGTCTGTCATTTCATATTTTGCATGACGCATGCTCAGTACGATTTTCATTATATCTCAAAAACTATTAACATTAGAGACTTGGTTCTTGGGTATATGGATGGCCCATGGGATCATCGAAGCACCCCATATTTTAGCCATATCTCTGCGCATGCGCAGTACGTTTTTCATTATATCTCGAAAACTATTAATTATTAAAGTAGGAATTGACTTTAAAATTTTTTTATATTACTTGTTCTATCTGTGAACACGATAACTCAACGAACTAGACAAATGTACATTGTATATGTTGTAGATTTGTATCTAATTGTGGACAAAAACCGTCAATAGGAAGGCTGTCTTATTGTCCGTCCGTGTGCATGTAAATCCAGCTGACGAGATAGATGAAATTTGACTTACGGTTTCATAACCAGAATTGTAGATCTACATCAAATTTTGGACAGAATTTGTCAAAGAGTTGACTGTCTGTCAATATCTCTAGTCGTATGTATGTGAATGTATTAACTCAAAAGAGCAACGAGCTAGATAAATGAAATTTGGTATGTGGTATTTGTTAAAATTAGGGAGAAATTGCATGAAAGTCATATTATATGAAAAACACATTATAAGATTTCTAGATAGTAACGTTTTTAGCTCTGACCTCGGATGAATTGTTGCTGCTGAACTGGTACTGTTTTCACACCACTTTGAGAGAGAGACACTGGTGCAGGTTGAGGTACTGGAATTAGTGGAGCTAGAAAATAGGGGATACTTGTTCATCTCTAATTTCGTATTCTACTAAGAAACACAACATAATGAACTTGTAGCGCTCTTAAGCGCATTTAATACATGGGAGAAATTAATAAATTAAATCATATTTCAGAAACGATTTAAGCATATTTAAATTCAAAATAAAAGAAGACGTTTAGAATCACAAACATCAAACTTTATTCATCCCTATCGTTTTTTTAACAACTCTTTTGTTGCCATTTTTGGAAACTAATCATCGCGACAACAAAGATAATATTATACGTAGAGAGAGCTGCTACAGACTTAGAACAATTCTACCTTCCAACATTCCATCTACTGAACTGAGAAATTGTGAGAATATTTCATAATGATTTAATGAATGACAATTCTTGTTTCTTTTTATTTTTGAAATAAAATAAGAGATAAATAATAATTACTATTGCTATTTTAAAAATGTTGTTAATCAAACTGTTCTTAAACTCGTATACCATTATATTGCACATTTTGTCTTATCCAACACATATTATGAAGAAATTTTGTGAATAATATATTATAATATATGTTCTTCGATAAATTTAAATTTTCCGGACTGCACACGATATTGTGTATGCAGTAGCACCGGATCTCAATGAATTAAGGAATGTACATATATTTAATATTATAACTGCAGTCATCATCCTTCAGTCCTTACGCAATTTTCACGTTTTCATTTAACTTAATCTTTCATTAAATTTAACTTTTATATTTGTAAAGACAGAACTTTGTAACCGATTTTTCACTCACTTCCTGATGTGCAAGAAAGTTGGGCGTTTTCGACGACTATAAAATATTTAAATGCTTTCAAATCTTAATTATCAATTAATTGATTAATTTTTTTATTAAATTTTAATTCTTTATGGGAGAACGCCATCTTGAAATGGATTTAAGGTTTTATTACAACTGATAACAACAATCGTTGATTTCAGAAATCATCTGAGTAATTTTTTTTTTAAATTGCGTTTATGGTGTTTTCACATTTTAAAGGGTTATTTACAGATTGAAGAAACGGCAAGATTGAAGTAAAGTCACATCATAGGCACATAAAATCTGCCAAGTAAAAAAAAAATAATAATAATTTCTGATTTAAAAAATTAATCAGTTTTCAAAACTCCCAGCATTTTATGAAATATATTAACGACTATACATGGAAAATAATTATTAATAAAAATAAAATAAATTAAAAACATGCTTTTATTATTATTATGCTGAAAAAGCAGAATATTATTTTCTTTATTGAAAGATATGGAGGCAGGATGTAATAGAGACAAAACGCACCAGAACGCCTCTCCGGCACTGCTTTTTTCTACGAGATATAAACAAGAAAAAAAATTGCAAAATCCTCCTTTTTTTTAAACTTCTTTGAAACGCGATTTTTGTCATCCAGGTTAGAGCGTTACGGCACTGTTTATTTTGCGACTACACTACCTTATGGAGGTCAAATCAAAAATTGTAAAAGTGTGACGGCAAGGAAATTTAACTACAATTAATATCACCAGAAAGAAAATTCTTAATCGCTCATTAAAAACTAATATAAGTAAATTATGAATATGATTAAAATTTTAATTTACCCAAAGTATGCCTATCAGCTTTTACAATTTTTGTTTTGACCTCCAAGTTTTTAATAAAAAAAAAAACCCCTCGATTTTTTAAAATTTTTAATTGATAACAAAGCATGTTTTTTAAAACTTAGTTCTATTGATAATTATTTTTCGCAGTAATAATACTTACCTGAAATGCTAACTTGCTGTTGTTGAATTGGAGCAGTTTTTATACCACCCTGAGCTGGAATTTGACCCAATGACCTCTGCTGGCCTTGAGAACTAGGGTTTCTCTCGCATTCCTAAATATTTTCAGGAATACAATAAATATATTTAAAAGATAATTTCAATTGATTGCGATGGAAATATAATTTATATTATCACTAGCTGATATACCCGGCGTTGCTCGGGATGAAAATATTTTCAAGTCTAGAACTTTTAAAAATTTAAACTGAATTGAACAGAGTTTCGCAGCAGCATTTTTCGTTCATTTCCGTTCGTCCTCTGCCATGTCGTCTGACCTTTCGGCCAGCACTTAAACTCCTTTCTTCCTTTTGTCTCCACATTTTGAGCCACCTGGCACGAGTCTAGCAATCTTTGAAACTCCATTTTTCCTTCCCCATTACTAATCCTCCCATTACTACGTCGACAACAGAAGCTCCTTCATGTCATGGTTTTTATTACCATTATCCGAAATACCATTTTCTTCTTTTTGGTGTCTATGTACCAGATCGAGAAAACATCGGATAGTGTTCCTTCTTTTTCTCCTTAGGTCCTCTCCCTTCCGAACCAGAATCAATGACATTGAACTACTTAAAATACTCATTAGAATCATTTAAATGTTTGTCAAAATTAAATGCAGCATCGCATAGGAATAGCAATTAACTAACGTCATTAGATGCTACAAAATAAAAGTGGAAACAAAAATTCTGCTTTTCTGTTAATATTCAAATAAAGCAGTATTTTTATTATAACTTTAACAGTGGCATAAACACGGGAATGAAGGATTTTATAAAACAATAAATTAGTTTGAATTTAATTACAATAATAGAAAGCATTGCTACAAATTGTATTTGAAATGAATTTCGAAATTTTTATTAAAATTGGGGAAAAAGAATGTATGCCAATTAAATTCAGATCATTAAAAAGAAACTGCTCTTTAAGATGGCATATAAATCATCTTCGTGCAATATATATTTCAGAAGTTATTGGCAAAAAATTGAGAAAAAACGCCGAAAATCGGCTTAAATTTTGTTATTTAAGTAAATATTTTACGAATTAATAATTTTTGAAAGTTGAAAAAAGCACAATTGATCTAGAAATGGACCCCAGAATGGCATGCCCAAATTTCATGTCGATACTATTCACCGTTTAGGAAGACTTCTTGTGACAGATAGACGGTAAAACACCTTTTTTTTCCTCCCTAAGTCGTCTCCCTTCGATAGGATTAAGACTAACCTTGAAATACTTAGCACACTCATAAGGATCATTTAAAAATTTTTGAAAATCAAACAAAACATCTCATAGAGAGAGTAATTAATCCAATTGCACAGTAATTGGATTATTGTGCAGCCATATTAAAAAAAGATATATAGTACGACATAAAATCGGAAATAAAAAGTCTACCTTGGAGTTAAAAATGTTCCAAGTCAAGTATTCTGGCTGTTAACATTCAAAATTAAAAAAAAAAAAAAATCAATTTTTGTTTTATTTTTTCGGTTTTCTGCCCCTTTTCGGTCCACATTGAAAAAAAATCCATTTTTGTTCCATTCTCCGTTGTCATAAAAAGGGGTAAGAATTACTTTTTCGGTTTTCTGCCCCTTTTTGGTCCACATTGAAAAAAAATCAATTTTTGTTCCATTCTCTGTTGTCATAAAAAGGAGTAAGCATTATTTTTTCGGTTTTCTGCCCCTTTTCGGTCCACATTGAAAAGAAACAATTTTATTTTTCTGTTACAAGCAACTGACCCTGCACTTGAAAACAATACTTGTGATTTCTAAAATTCGCTATTGAGTGCTGTAAAAACATCTACAGAATATAGAGAAAAATTTTCTACTTCAATTTCGTTGGAACGTTTATTATTTTTAAAACATATTGTTTTGAACTGGATTTCTGTATTTTTCAATTCCATACATAGTTAAAATCAAAGAGTTATCTTATCTGGTCTGTTGAAAAGTTATCCAACTTTTGGTTCACGATAAACATTTCTTCATATAAGTTTCAGTTTCTGGCTTTAACCGCTTAAGGACCGAATAATTTTGAATTGCCTTGCAAACCTACGGAAGTTGGAGCGAGTTAACTAGGGTTATGTCCTTAAGCAGTTAAATTAAGACTTTTCTATTTAATAGATTCTCGAAAAATGTGCCATGATATTAGAATATTAGTAAGAATGGGTCTTTGATTTTAATTTGTAAATCATATATGGAGCATTCTTTAGTAATTATGTTTTCGGTACTTAATATCAATTATTCAAAAAAAGTTAAGGTAAATTACAAAACAAAATGATAAAAACATCTTCTAATGTAAACACACAATTTATTTTGTAGGCTCATATATATTTTATCATATAAGTGACAGTGATATTTTAGCAATGGATTTATTACCTGACAATATGCATGATTCAATTTATGTGTCATTAATTAGGAGATTATATTAGAATTATTTTAGTTTTACCAGTTGTATTAGTGTAAAATATTTAGTAACGAAAATGGTCAAAGGTGTTTAATTTAAGCGCTTGCGTTTTATAATTCACGCCTTTTTCTTAAAATCATGTTGAAATTCAAACGGTTCTCTGAGACTTTCAAATGGCTATATTTTAGGTATTTGAAAATGTATTAATTTGTCATGATTGGTTCAATAAAAAAAAATTAATTCCATCTTTTTTTTGAATTATGGAATAATCTGAATACAAATTTCAGAATGATCCGAATTCATTCGTATTCTTCTGTATATACTTTATGGGATAATTTTTCAAAACATGTTCCTTTTGCTACTGAACTGAATATATTTTCTTCAAATCTTGATCACATATTCTATGGAGCTCCAGGGAGGTTTTTTTCTCAAGGTTTCGTCACAATTTAAATAGTTAAACTTAAATAGTTGAGTTTTTTATTAATTAAAAAATATGTGTGCATATATGAAGAAGATTATCTTAAGTGTTGGCATTCTTAATGACTGAGAATATTATAGATTTTTTAAATCATTCTATTTATTTGCCTCCAATTCTTTTTTTGCCAGTCCCGACGTTTAATTAAATTTTGTGGCATTCTTTAAAAAATATTCATAACTTATGGCGAATATTAGCGTTCGGCATCTGTTAAAATTTTTGTACAGTTTAATTTTTCCAAAAGTTACTAGATTTAAAAATCGTTTGATGCAACTGATATTCTCTTTTTAATTAAAAATAAAGTTATAGCCGAAAAGAGGATTTTGTGTATTACAATACTTTATAAGATAATATTTTTTATATTTAAAATATTATAGAGTTTCAAAAAATGGACATGAAAATATTTTGATCCCGATCAACGCCGGATATATCAGGTAGTGTAAAAACAATAAAAATAAAACACAAAAGAAGAAGCCTTTTGAGACATATTATGCTTGTAGATACGCATTTGAGGCAGTGTTTCCCAACGTAGGGCCCACAGTGGGGGGGGGGGGGGGCAGTATCAAGAAGAACTCGCAGAAATGCAAAATGACGAGTCTGTTGAAACTTTGTTTAATATAAAAGAAGCGATGGTATGGCTTTGTGAGGAAACAGAAATCAAATATCCAAATTCAACCAAATGTGCAAGAAAACTATTGTTACCGTTTCCATCTTATATTTACCTGAACGTGGGTTTAGTGCCATAAATAATTTATCTTTCATAAAAATTATTTCGTACTTGAATTTCAGTTCTCTACTGTGTTTCGCACCAATTCTATTGAGATTTTTTTCCTAAAACTTATCATTTAAGTATTTTCAGTGAATAATTTAATTTTTGAATAATAAAAATCATGTATATATTATAAGGGAATAAGAATGAAATAAGAATTTTAGAAAGGCTTATCAGTAGGGCGTGGCACAAAACAAAGGTTGGAAAGCAATTATGTACATCATGTACATGTACGCTTCAAACGTAACATTTCCAAATATTTTCTTTAAATTTTCATTATTTAAATTCTTACCTTGTAAGCTCCTAACACTTCAGCGGATACATTTTTCGCTGGTAGTCCAGTTTTCTCAATGACGCAGTCTTTGATATAAAATACCTCCTGTAGAAGTAAAATATAAAAGGAATAATGAAGCACAAAAATTTACAAATAAATGGCAGGAGTTATTTCAGTATTAAATTACTTCTCTTAGATCTAATTTCATTTATCTAAGTTGATTGTTGAGTTAATAAGTGATTATTGTTATTGAGTATTTACCTTTGTGTCAGTGGCGTAACTAGGTGGGCACCATTATCAGGATGCGCGATTTTCACTTAGTTGCAATGAATGGAGTAAAACAGTGCTTTAGTTCATAGTTTCTAAATAATTGGATTCTTCTTAAGAATAGCTAAAGGGCCCCGAAGCTGTCAAGATAGAAAGTTCTAATCTAATTCTAGAGCAAAAGTCCTTATTATAGGTAGGACTGTCTTATCCAATGGGCTAATTGGGCTGCAGCCGAGGGGCTCCTACAAATTTATTAAACTGATTTTGAACCAAAGAAATGATTTAATTATAATTTTAAATATGAAAAAGAACCAATTTGTCAAACTAGTATAAGATGTTAATCAGAGAACAGGTGACTTCTCTCTCTCTCTCTTTTTGATCTTCAATTATTTTATTAGATAGACATTTTCTTTCGGCCACAGGCGATCAATTCCTAGTTACAATTCTGATTGGGGATCAATTATCTCTAGCCCAGAGCGTTTACAATTGTTAAGACGGCCCTGATTATCAGTGACAAAAAAAAGGGAGATTTTTACTTTCTCGTATACAAAGTTCGCATTAACTCAAAAATGAAACAAGTTTGATGAATGAAATTTGGTTTCCTACATAAAAAAATATAGATATACAACAGAACTGCAATTATCCGAATTAAACGGGAATCGACCCGATTCGGATGTGCGGAAATTCGGATGATTGGAATGCTCGGAAATTAAATGAAAAAGACGCCAGGCATAGAAAAAAACAACTTTAATTCATGAAATTAAAGTTAACAAATATTAGCTACTGTAAATACTGTAAGATTTAAATAAAAAAATTTAAGCTGTGTATTAAGGTTCCATAAATACATACATATGTATTAAAATTACATATGAACAATACAATATGTGTGTGCTGTATTTTAGTTGCAAAAAATAACGTCTTTCAGTTGGGAAAGGAGGCGACAAAAATAAAGACAGCAGTCTCACTATTATTTTCCGAATTTTGGCATTTTCTGTGTGTTCTTTTTTCTACCAAAATCGATTCGTATAATTGGGATTCAGAAAATTGGAGTTCTCTATATCAAGTTCTAGACCGGATCCATCCAAGTTTAGATTCTCTGATGTCTGTCTCTCCGTGTACATCTCAACGCGACAAATGAAAAGTACAACCAGGTAGGATAATAAAATTTGAAATGTGATTTTGATATCAAACTTTTAAAAATTAGTTTAAAGTTTCGGACCACATCTATGGAAGGGTAGACGGTCTTTATCCGTGAACACGCTAGCTTGAAAATGCAAAAACTGTGATCGTGCGGGGGGTTCCGCCTGAGTTCGAAAAAACCTTCTTTGGAATTATATCATTCTAACATAATTACAGGATAACTTAATAATTAACAACAACTCAAAAATGCAACTAACTAGACAGATAAAACTACGTATGATGAGGTCTTTACATCAAAATTAAGATTTTCTCTCAAGTTTGGGACGAAATTCTTCTGCATTTCGTGTGCATGGGAACACGCTAAGTCAGAAAATGCACCGACCTACATAGATGAAATTTGGCGTATGGCTTTATTAATACAACTGTAGATCTGCATCAAATTATGTTTGAAATTTGTCAAAGGGTTGACTTTCTGTAAATCTGTTAATTCGTGCGTATGTAAGCGAGATAACTTACACTCACAACCCTATGAGTTATCTAATGTATGAATTTTAATAAACTAAAATCTCATAGTGTGAACCTAAATGTGTGAATGCTTATATTTTGTCTTGGCACCAGATGAATATTTTCAGTTGATCTAGAATGAATCTGTCATACACACTCCCAATAAATATTATCAGAATCTATGTTTCATCTGTTCTGCGGTGAGTTGAGATATATTTTGTAAGATGCCTAATGAAGGAAGTTTCAAGGATGCAAATTCAAGAATCGTATCCATCTCTTCATTATTTTACGTTTATACAGAGTTCCCACTTATATCCGTTACACCCCCTTAACTTCTAAACGGTGACAGCTTAGGCCATAAAGTTGGTGTCTATAGGTATAGTAAAAAGGCTATGCGCTACTCGATGAGACAACATACAACGCCATCTATCGGCACATTTTGGAATTAGCGGTCCTATCTCGTAAACGGTGAAAGGTACGAGAAAAAAGTCAATTAGAAAGTTGTAGAGCACTCTCAATTTATTACGAAAAGATACTTTGTACACAATAATACGAAGAACAGAACGCTTAAAATGCACATTTGCTTGCTCGCATGTTCCGAAATTGTGATGACACAAGACATTGATAAAAGGAGAAAATGTTATTTTTCGGGCACAAAATGGCCCCATTTATACTTTTTCCTGTAGAAATAACTCAATCAGCAGGTGCATGGACCTTTCCGCTAACATTGCAGGACTTTCGATGATGTATTACTGTTGCTTGTTCTAGCGCACCAACTACTTGCTAAAACGTGTGCAAAGTGAAATTCAAACAAGGGCTTAAAGTTGTATTGCAAATGACGGAGAGCACTTTGAACACCGAAAATAAAGGTATATTGTGATAACTAATTGCCTTTTCATTTTTAAACCCCTTTCGAGACGTCACAGTTTTGGAAATCGAGAGCAAACAAATGTGCATTTTAAGCGTTCTGTTTTGAGTATCAATGTGCGCAAGATATCTTTTCGTACTAAATCGAGAGTTCTCTACAACTTTCTAATTGACTTTTTTCTCGCATCTTTCACCGTTTACGAGATAGAACCGCTAATTCCAAAATTTGCCGATAGATGGCGTTGTAAGTTGTCTCATCGAGTAGCGCATAGCCTTTTACTATACCTACACACCAACTTTATGGCCTAAGCTGTCACCGTTTAGAAGTTAAGGGGGGTTGTAACGGATATAAGTGGGAATCTTGTATGAAACACTTAAGAAAAACGAAAACATTTTCCACAATATATGGAATACAAGAATAGATTAAGAAGACTTTACTACGAGTAAGTACATAAGTACGCGAGTAAATGTATACTCTTTTAAGAGTAACACTGCACTATGTATGAAGTTCAAGTGTATACATATTATAACTTGAGCTGTTCGTGGAATACAAAAGAAATTTAAAAAATGTGATAATTAAAAAGGATTTATTTTAAAGGTGCGTGAAATTCTAATTTATTACCTATATTATTTTTCGAATATCCAGAGCGAATGAATAAAATGCACTTAAAAATCTCTAAAACAGATGGCCGATTAACAAACAATTCGAATAACGAAAATAGATTTTTCTTACGAAATAGGTTCGTTAACAAATCACCCACCGTCTATTGTTACACCAGAATAAACGTGCTGATTGTGAGATGGAGACAATAAATTTAGTTCACTTCGAAATGTGCTTTACATACCGGAATTACTCCTTTTCCTTCCCAAACACTCTTGCAACGGTAATTGATGATGTCCGCCGATGTTCGCACGTTCTGCCCCAGACTGTTAGTGCAATCCACCCAACTGGTGAGATACTGAAATATGAAATAAAGTTAAATACCATAGCCATATATTTGCATTTTGATTATTTATGATTATAAGATAAATAAAGATAAAAAAAATATTTTACAATGGAGCCTCGATATTCCGAGCTCATTGGGACCGTAATCACCACGGATAATCGAAAACTCGGTTAACAGAGATTGAATTTTAAGTCATGACTTCTTTTCTTTCGACAAGGTTTTCCAAAATTGCTTATTTGAAATTATAAAACTAAGTCATAAAGTACTTCCACATACTGAAATTTTAACAAACTTTTTTCTTAGTTATCAAACTTCTTACGTGAATTGTTTGAAGCAATAATTAATTTTGATAAGAGGAGTCGCGAATCTTACAGATTTTCGCTGTTTCCTTTGCATTTTTCCAATAATTCTTTAAGGTTTATTCTCAAAAGAATAACCGCTCAGCAAAGCGAAACTTTCCGGCGCATTCACAGTAACATTTTTTCATGAAAATGCATGGAATCTCCTCACATCACTTTTTAAGAATAGAACTGTATAGAGGGACGAGACTCAAGTTTTTGTGTAGTGCTGCTGAAGAATCCATTCAATTTTAGGAACCATTTTTTACTATTAGACTACGTTCCACAGCACAGAACATTAAAGTTACAAGACACAAGACAAGACAGAGTACAACATCACGAGACAAGCATACAGACAAGAATGACAGAGAGGCATCATGGGGAAAAGATGGCTCCAGTAGCGCCACCTACCGTAGAAAGGAGAAGGCAGTTGATTGTAACCGCTACAACTGTATTTTTATTTTTTTCTCTAAATAACTTCTTGCGTTATGAAAGATCACCCTCCCAATAACTACCTTTTTAAGGCCACCCCCTTCGACTCCAATGCCTAACTTACACAGTCTTTTCTGAAAAATTCGTTGACTTCATTAAAAAAATGGGAAATACAGTTAGATTTTCTGGCAGAACTATATGCTAAAATGACCCTACATTTAAAAACACAAAAGAGATACCAAAAGATTATTCAGTAAAATGTTATTGCTGTTATAGGAATAAACTCTGGGTTTTATAGCTCACGAATATCACGATCACAATTAATTTATACAGAAATAATCATTTGCCCAATAGCGAGTTACAACACATATTGCATGGAGTTGACGATTATCTCACTTTTCTCAGGCTAGAGCAGTGTTTCCCAACGTGGGGCCCACAGGGAGGCAATTTTAAAATTGACTTATTCAGAGTTTAAAAGAAACCGCCAACTATGATTTAACTAGTATATATATAAATTGTCAGATCAAAACGACAAGGGATAACATCTATTTAGGACCTACTCACTGAATAATTTTCAAAAATATATATAAAAAATGTTTTTAACCCCTGCAACCTTTTAAAAAATGATTAAATTACGAAAATTTATTCTGGTAATTCCTAAGAGTGCAAACTTACGTAACAGTATGGCGACTCTCCGCCGCTACTTGGCTGTATCAGTGCACTGGATGGCAATTAAGACAATTTCCTAGTGATTTCTTTCTAAAACCTATCACTTAATCTTCTTCAATAAACAATTCAATTTTTGAATATTAAAAACTAGCAGTACGCGCACGGCGTTGCCCGTGGAATCAGGACTTCACGAAATTTACGACTGCGTCCAGAGAAGGAAGGGAATAAATCACGGCTGTTTTATTTCCGCCAGATGGCGTAGCCAAGGCGAAAAAGTGCGAAACGGCGTGCTTCTTCACGTTCGGCATTCGAGAAACATTCTCTGATCCCATCTAGAAATAAATTAATCTAAAATCGAAGAAATAAAATATTTTAGCCGTTCTTGTTTTAAATCAGAGAAAAATAATTGATTTACTACCAAAAAAATTTTGAAAATTATATCTTTATTAGAACATCGGATGCAAGAGTTTTAAGAATTGAGGAAAATTTTATTTTTGAAAAGTGACTATTTTTTAAAAAATTCTCAAAATTCAGTAAATTACGTTAGAAATTCAAAACTAACTTCATTAGAACGGAAATCGCGTGCTCTTTCCGATGGTGTATCTATTTTTGTCGTACAATTATTCGAAACCATTCTATTGAGAAGTTAGTGTGAAAAATCAACCAAAACAACACAAAACATTAAATAAAAATTTTTCTAATTTCAAATTTTCGGCTTCGAGGTGCATTTAGTCACCATTACGACTACATGTGTGCCGAATTTCATAGCTGTAAGTGCGATAGATTCGTCTGGACATCACAGACACACACACAAACACAAACATTGCCTTTTAAAAGTATAGATTAGGTATATGTTATATACGGGGCATAAGAATTTCAGAAAGGCTTAGGCGCAAAAAAGTTTGGGAAACACTGGGTTAGAGACTTATAAAATGACAGGAAAAACTATTCGTAATGTGGCAATATCATTATAATCCGTAAAGTTGTTACCTAATAATAACGATGGACAGTTTCAACGGTAGGGATGTGAACAAAAGTTATTAACTACTTTGAAAATGCCAAATACCGGGATGTTTTTATTTAATAATTATCGATCTGTCAAATACCTGATCATTCTTGCCAATATTTAATACTACGGTGATTATCATTTTTGCGCTGTTATACAGGGTGTCCGAGAATTATTAGACACATTACAAAATTATATAAAATAAAAACTAGAACATATAGAAACAAATCTTTATATACTTATCACTTTATCTTAATCTTTATATACTTATAAAAGCTTATTATAGAACTGCAAAAGTTCATAAATATCGATGCGAGATCCCTTGGTCGAGTGTGGTATGTCCGCGCGATACTCGATTTCAAGCCCGTGTTTGCAAGCATCTGAGAAGCTATCGAATGAATAGCAGCTGCGGTACGGTGCTTCAATTCTTGCATATTAACGTAAGGCATCTGATACATACAATCGTTCACAAGATCCCACATGACAAAATCCAACTGACCAAATTCTGGAGTTCGGATGGCACGATTTAATTTTTCTCATACAGTAAACATCAGACCGCACCTAATTCCATCATATCGGATTCTGGGACTAAACGATGCTGTGAAACAAAAATTTAGCAGCCTTGTTAGTAATACGAAACACAGGGACAATGCTACTGTTCCTAGCTATTTTTTTTTTTGCAAAATTTTGCAATGTGTCCAATAATTCTCGGACACCCTGTATTTTTGGCAGTCGAAAACGAAAAACGTCGAAATTTCGCTTCATTTTTTAATTAATTAAAACTCTAATTAAAATATCAAAAAATCGCTTCGAGATGCATGTTCCCATTCTCTAAAGTAAATTTGTGCCAAATTTGATAGCTTTAAGTCCATCGGTCTGCCCTCTATAGCGCCAACAGATACACACACATTTGTTTCTATTATTAGTAGAGATAGAAGTGAAGACCATCCATAAATTTACTTTCAAAAACTTTTATGTAGGCATCTTATTATCGTTATTAAAAGCGATTTTTGTGTCGAAATTAAATTACAGTTTTAAAGAGACACACTCATAAGAGATGGATTCATATCCTACCATGGAAGGGAGTCGAAAGCAAAAGCTCACACTATTACGTCATCGAATTAGTTTAAGTGACGTCTCAATCACTTAATAAACTCATTTAACATCTAACTGCACATTTTTGTATGCTGAGCAGTGGAGTCATGCCTATTTTCCTGTCTCAAGATGCGCTTTGAATTCCAAAATGAAATCGGCGTGGCGTGCATCTCAACAGCACGGATTGATTTCAGTGGATCATCAAAACTTCAGACCCCTCATTTGACAATATGAGGCGACTTAAATCAAGAAGAAGGACTGTGTTAAAGTGAATGTAGAATATGCTTAATTTTTTTTTCGGCACAATAATTTTATTGCAATGAAACATCTGTAAAGATATGAGATGAAAAAGTAATCATCTTATACTAATGGAATAGTTTTAAATGTATTCAAGCCTCGTATAACTCGGTAAAATCGTTTTGTGTTGTATTAAAATCGTACTAAGTGAAGTGGACACAATTAACCGAAACAATCTAATGTGATGGAAAATATCGTGCTATATGCGGCAGTGGAGGATTTTGACAATATGAGGACACATGTGAAAAATTGTTTTGAGGCTCTTCACCCTACCCATTAATATAAATCCCCCCCCCTTAAACATATAGAAAATGGAATATAAAATATTTTTAGTAACAGTAAAAAATATCTTTAAAACGCTATATCTCAAAATGTGTTTTTTTTATATTACGTGCTCGATATCTCAGGAACTATTGAATATTTTTACCTAAAACTTTTATTGAATGTATATTATGCTAAGTTCTACAAATTGAACTACAATTTTTTTGTATTTTCTCTCTACAGACTTTTGTGGTGGTGGTGGTGGGGTAAAACAGTTAAAATTTTAACAATTTTTAACACTTTATTTTAAATTGGTATATAAAATAGAAATAAAATTTAATTGTAAATAAATCGTGGTTCAATTTCTTAAACAGACTGTTTGGATTACTTAGATACCAAAAATAGTGTTTAAACCAATATTTTATCCATAATCATGCACGCAAGGTGACTATATCATTTTTCTTCACCAAATTATACCTCTATTTATTACTCTCTCAAATAAATACATTTTAATATTAAGGTTTTAAAAGGTGTGTACAATAACAGAAAGAACACCTATTTTTCTAGGAAAAAAAGTTGATTTGTGAAATGTTTTGTATTAGAGATATAATGTATCGAATTTGACAGATTTCCCCCATTTTGCGGAGGTTTAAGATTCGTATGTCCCCTCAATAGATTTTGAGCCCCCCGTCCCAGGGTCTCGAGGCACGAGCCTCTAGCGATTGTGCGAAAAATCGCCCATAATATTCAAGTAACCTTGATGCAGACTTCAAATTTAGTTGAATCACGCTCTGTGAATTTTACCATGTTCTCAAAATGCTGGGTTGCCGGAAGGCCATTATCATTTTTGTACCGTGTCATGAGAATACTGCATTTTAAGAAGGCTGATTGTTCGAACATTAATGTTTGCCTCTGTGGCATAGTCAGATGTTTCGGGAAAAAACCTCGCCCTCCCTTCCCCGAATTTTTACTTCAAGAATATTGAAAATGTTATTTCTTTACCTTTTCAATGCATTGGTGCTTAGGGTAACTGCATCAGTTACCCTTCAGCTTTAGCTACATTACTATATATCCTGCTTTAATATTCCCAAATTTCCCCCCAAATCCGTGAAATAAAATAACAAATAATATAATTTTTTAACTTACTGGAAGTGTGACTTTGTTTTCTACGCAATCAAGAAGCCCTACGGGATCTGGAACAACTGAAAAATTCAAATAACTAGAGTAAGAAAAGGAAAGAGTATGTCAGCATATTAAAAATAAATTAGAAAATATTAATTCAAATAACTTATATTGCGTATTTCATCTTTTAAATGAATGAAACATTGAATATTACTAATATAATAGCCCAGATCTATCTCTCACTGATCCGGTAACGCTCTGACATCACCAACAATAAAAATGCTCCATAGCACTGCGAGACGTTAAACAGCATTATTTCATTGTTAGAGAACCTAAGTTTCAGTCATTTTAAATTTAAAAGAGGAATTGTCGTTCTAATTTCAAATTTAATAGCTCTAAAATAGCGAAATAAAATTTTCTATCGATTGATATAAAATTTATCTCGCTATGATCTCAAGTTTCCGAGAAATTTTAAATTATATTAATAATTCATATATTTCAAATTAATTTCCGTTTTTTAATAGAAAATAGTAAGCATCAGTGGTATATCATGCATGTGATATAGTTTCCGCGCCACGATGCATCTGATTATTTATTGCAATCGTGATGATATAATTTAATAATATTTTTTGGCAGCGTTCGACAAACAGAGAAGTTCTTTGTTTGATTAGAATTTCGAAAAAGAATTCCTTTGAAATTTTAACATTTGACTTACGTTTGACAAGCTGAGATTTCATAGTTATTGAATTATAATAAAATTGTTAAACAACGAAAAATACTTCACACGGAATGTTGTTTACCAAGAGATTTTTTGAATAAAGAAATATATAAATAAAAAAAAACATTTCCTGCCATAAAACATATGTTTATTTTATTTGTTTTCAATCAATGTTAAATATTTCTTTCGCATATATATCTATTTAAACACGTCAAATTTGACGGAAAATCTTTCGAATGAAGAGGCAATTTGCACCCTTCATACCATGACGGGTGATTTTCTAGTTTAATTAATAAATGATAATATTTCAAAGTATTTTGAAATTTATGACAACGAAAATAATCGCTACCATTTTTATAGAACATTAAATAATTTTACACACTAAAATTCCTACTTCATGAGAAAAGTGTTTTGGCATGCTTGCTTTTAGAGAAATTTTAAATGATTGTAGCATCTATTAACGAGAATAAATACTCTCGTCAGCTGAAGACTGCGTTCTAAAGAAACAGTAAACAGATTTTTTTTAATTAAAGGGCTGTTTTGGCTTAGTTAAACTCGTTATATTAAGTAATTTTCGAATATAGGGGCATTGATGTTTTATGAAAAGGTAAATCACAAAGAATATTAAAAGATTTAAAGTGAAATTTTTTCACACGATTTTATTCTTTAAAAAAAATGAGTTCTTTCCTTTTAAATAGTTGGAAATGCTTATTTATCAAGACATTCATTTTTCCTTGCAACTAATTAACAAACAATAGATAAGATGCCCAAATCTTTTTAAGATAAAATTACATTTCATCGACCTCTTTCTTTCAACAAATTTTTTACGAAAAAAATGCTTGTGTCTTTAATTTAATTTTTATGTCTTTACTAGTTGTGGATAAAAAACTCATCAATAAGGAATAGTCGATTCTCAGAAGGAGAAAAAAAGAAAAAAATTCGGTTACAGAGTTTCAATCAGTTTTCTGTTTCAAGAAGAAACGATGCGTGTCTAGGCCATTAATTCTGATAAATATAATCTACTAGATTTTAACACTTTTTATTTCTAGTGCGAAATTTTTTGCTAATTTATATCAGCTATTTATATTAATCGGTGATTTTCTTTCAAGTTTCCAATGAGATGATCAACTGCGTACAGAATAAGCTAAAAAAAGAAACTGATGAAAAACGTTTTCCGTTTATATATATTTATGTCACTCTGAAAAAAATTAGAACTTATGAAAACAGAATAATGAAACGACTTGTGGAAACGAACAGTACTGCGGATACATTTTAAAGAACTGAGAGACGATCCTTTTTCAAGTACAGTAGAATCCTGCGAATCCGAACCAAGCTTGTCCGGACATCCAGTTAGTCCGGACGGGATATTTTGTTCTGTTAATCCCAAATCAGTTTGTAGGTTAAAAACTTGGGTCTACTTATGCAGTAGTATTAAAACTAAAATTAAGCTGTAGGAAAAGTTGTAAGTATTTATGAAAAAAACATCGATTTTTCTAGTTTTACCCCTCTAAAACTTGTATTACGGACATTTTAAATCAAATGCAGTTTAATCCGGACTTTCGGTGATCCGGACAGAGTCCGATCCCATCTATTCCGGTCTACTGGGATTCTACTGTATTAGCTTTTTTTTTTCCGTTTCATTTTAAAACCGAAAGACCGACCACCAGAATCAAACCGTTATTTTTAAGGGTTTTTAAAAAAGGTTAGTAACGGCTAATTTTCGTTTTTACGAAAATAACTAAAACGTCCACTACTCCTTACTTATTTAGACATAGAGTTCATAAATCTGTAATAATTAGATTTAAATATCTACCATACTTAGGCATTTGATTATTACAATGTAAAAGACAGTCACTAAAAGAAAAGCATCTGTGTTTAACTTACGGCACTGCCTTGCTATTTCAGCTCCAAAATCATACTGCTGGCATCTGCATTCAAGAAACACAGAGAAAACTAATAGCAAAGCGCTCACTTTCCACGTAGACATGACGACGCCTAGAAGCAACTAAAATCTAAAGCAAGAACGAATTAAAGAACAGCTTTAAATGCCTTATATTCAATCGGATTTGTGACATGCTATATAAATTATACACCTTTTTCGCCCCTCGGTTCTACGAATTAAGGAAAAAGTAGGAAATTCGATGTCGTCCCACATTTGCTGATCTAGAGGGATTACAGGATTACGGTTTTATAACGTTATGCAATTTATAGATTTCGGAAGAGCTAGAAGTCGTTATTATATTTATGAGCTACAGCATGCAATGAATAGCAATCTAGTCTTATTTCTTTAAGAATTCGACTTTTTTTAAAAAAAATTCCTCGTTCTTTGCGAATTTTCTATTTGTTTTATTTTAAGAAAGCTGTTGAATATTTTCAACCCCTTTCCCCGCGATTTTATTTAACCTACTAATTAGATGACACCACCCATTTGGAATATTTTTTTTATTATTTTAATCTATTTTAGATTGTAGAGGATACTTCAGACATTTAAGCGCATCCAGGTGATTGTTACGTTGACTTAATTACGGATTTAAATAGCAAAAATTCTGTAATTGGATGCACGTGTTAGACACGTTGTTGAAGGTTATTTTGAATCCATTTCAATAAGTCCTTAGCCCTTGAAAAAATGGACTAGAATGGATTGTTTGTTTTTTTCCGATTACCTCTGAGTTTATCTTTGTTTTCTGGCTTTCTTTGCATGATACTGGTTTCCATTGTTGTTGGTTAAGGGGTTAAGTTATATTTTTAAGGGCAATCAAAACTTCTTATTTTCAGATATTTTTTTTATATCTAGCGTTATCATACGAATGTACTTAATAAGCATCGGATCTATTGTCCTCTTTAACAACGCTTCCCGCTATTGAACAATCTATGCTTTATATGTGTCTGGCAATTTTCGTTTTTAGTTTGTATTCTACTTTGCAAATTTAAAGGTTTACTGCTTTAATTATCAGTTGCTTTATCAATTTATGTTTTCTTGTATGAAATATTTCAATATTTAAAATTACTCAACTTATTTCGAAAATCGTATTCGAACAATAATTACCCAAGAATGGGTTTGCGTGATGTTAGAAGAATTTCAATTAGTTCAATGAGTTGAATATGGTGATAATTTTTTTTTTCTTCCCTTCGCACTTTTTTTAAAAAATTTCCACTGCATCAATTTTTATGGCATCGATATTAAATGCAATGCTTATAATTAATAATTTAAATTAATTTCTGTGTAAGAAGGCATTATTAAAATATATTGCAAAATACTCTACCTTTTATTCTGGAAAAAAAAGTATAGTCGAGGTAGTATGTTGACAATTTTATTCACTATCGCTGAAACTATTGATTGGAACAGCCAACAATCTCCATTTCTTTATTTCGCTATAAAGAGAATGACAGTGAAAACATTAATTTCCACAATACCTTAACAGAACAAAGTTGAAAAGCGTTTTGCAACTTTTAGACATTGTCTTGTTCATTAATAATTGGGTCTGATGTCAAGGGGCTGTTCAAATAATCTACGTTCACTTCCCATTTATAATAGTTTCGTTGAGAAAATGAGCTGTAATAAAACAGAATTTGCCAGAAAATAATTTTTTTTGAGTTTTGATATAATGGTTGAAGTATCAGGACAAGATATGTACTTCTTTGAAGAATTTAAAAGTTGATTTAAGTTGTGAAGGCAAATTGCTACTTAAAATTTGAGTATTTCGCCCTAGAATGGAACAAAGAAATACAATAAATTTTGGATCAGAAAACTACAGCTATTTTTACTAATCTGTTGAATAGCTTCATATTACAGATTTTATGAAAGCATGAAACAAAAATGTTATGTAACTTTGTATAATTATTTGCAGCTTGTTTTTCATTTGTGTTAATATAAATTATCTATGCAAATTCCGTTAATTTATATAATCACTTACGGACGAGAATCTGAATAAACTTAAATTCCACTTCCCTTTCGCATTTTGAAATTTTGACATAATATGTTTTCTTTTACAAATGTAAAAACACTTAATCTTATTTTAATAATATTTCAACCACTAATAAAAAGCATATCTTAAAGAAAATGAGTAACGCAGAAATATTTTCAATTAAAAATTTAACTATATATAAGAAATATTAATTTTAAAAACTTGCATTAAGTTCTGTTATTTTGGTAAGTATATTTATTGTCGTTTAACTATACATAAACTTAAAAAACATTATTCACGCAACCTCTCTTTAAATAAAGTAATAGTTATAAAATTATAAAAATCGTTTCATTTACATCCAATGGCGGACTGTGTCTCAAAGTACTTTTCGCCAGGAGACAATGAAGGCCCGCTCACATCCACAGTGCTATTATTATAACGGACAGATAAAAAAAATTTAAAAATACAATAATACAGACTATAATTTTTGCCATAAACAGACTGTCCGTATATGTCTTGAACTCCTCCCTTAACTTCAGAACGGCGAAAGCTATAGTCATAAATGTGGTGTCTAGGTATAGTAATGTAGCTTTGCGTTACGCAATGAGATCATTCACAGCGCTATCTAGCGACAAAATTCGAAGGATGCATTCTTTACGCGAAAACGATATGAGATACGGTGAGAAAAAGGAAATTCCAAGATATAGAGCATCTTCGATTATGTAAGACACCTTATACGCATCAGAGTTAAGAATAGACGCACAAATCCAGCATTTGTTTGGTGACGATTTCCGAAACTGTGTGATCCGAACACGGAGCTCTTACCTGCCATAAGCTTATTACCCTTTCACTGCCAGAAAGTACAATCGCGGAAAAAAATACGCATTATTTTGCCATCGTTCATCGCATATTAAAACAAAAGGTACCAATTTTCAGGAAATAAGGTCTAATAAAAGGTTTCATGTTTAAAATTTCCATTTCCATCCATTCCATTCTCTATAATAAATATGTCATATACATATTTATAATAGCATTAACTTTAAAATTTCCAATGGAAACGCACAATTTTCACATAAACATTTCGAAACTACATAAAAATTTATGCTAGAATACCAAGTTTCATCATCTCAGAATTTTTGGATTCGGAATTTTAAGCAAATGAAATTTTGAGTTTCTAATGTTAAAGTAAATTTTTGAATTTTTAATGATATCTTGAGAAATAAAAAAACTATTAACCTAGAATGTTTTCTATGTAGTATGAATTATTCTGCACATTTTAGACTTTTACTTTTTATTTTAAAGTAATTTTGAGTACATGAAATATTTTGTCAAAATTGATGTTAAAAATTTTTTGAATAGCAACACATAAATTTTAACAGTAATCGAAGCAGACGGCCATTTGATAAGCCTATGCAAAATTTCAGCATATTCGTACGAGAAGTTTTGAAGTTACATTACATTTTCAATTTTCGCTGTAAAACGATGCGCTTAAGGGGGCATCATATATTTCGAAAACGTTTTCATTAGTAAATATAAACATTACACCACTTTCTTTTCTAAAATTTAAAAATATAAACATTTAACTATTTATCCATATAAATTAAAATTTATAAATTAAAGTGGTGCAATATTACACTGTTTATTTTTTTACGCATCAAGTTTTACCGATTGTAAAATGTAGATCATTACTTTGAAAATAACATTTAAAGTGTGAAATAATTTAAAATACTACTACCGACATTTAAACGCAAGCAGAGAACTTCTCTATCTAAATGTGGAGACGACCCCTTTTCAATTTAGAACACAAAATGTCGAATATCTTCCGATATATTCATGGCATATTAACCAAAATTTATTTCTTGGGGTATTTCTTCATGAGAAATTTATTTATGACATTAAAAATATGGGTGCTGCTATTGAAAGTTTGTGCAATTTTAAATATTTAAATGACCCCTTATGAAATTTTTAACCATAGAATCTTTTAGTATACGTTATTTCCTGAAGGTTGGTACCTTTATTTTAATACCCAATGAATGATTGTAGAATAATTCTGAGTGGATCCTTTTTTTTTCCGCGACTTTACATCTGGATTGCAATTGTTAAATAAAATATTGAGTCTATTAGCCTGTTATTCAAAATTCTGCACCACACATTAACTGACTAGCGCACTTGATGTCGGACTTCGACAGCACATCTAGAATTTTTTTATCGCCTAGTAATGGGATTTCTGCTTGTTGTACAGTGGTGTAGTCACAATATAGGCAGTGCCGGAACAGCATTCTGGCAATGGGCTCGATGCAATGGAAAACTGAGCCACAAACGGTTAACCAAACTTGGGAGCAATTTTCTTCTCATCCTTAGTGAGTGAAATACTAGGCATGCTTTTAAGCAATTCCAGTTTTCTCTTTCCAGATTTCTGACTCGATACAATGATCGAATCTCTCTTGAAATTTCCACCGAACTGGCTTACGAAACATCGAATAGTTATTCATTAAAATTTATATAAACAAAAATATTATTATTTATAGTGGTACATTATGTTTTTTGAAAAATTTCATTTGGTGATTGAATGTTATCAGATAGTTCTAGTACAGTCCGTTAAAAAGAATCCGAAGCCTTCTTGGTACTTCCCAACTAATAAGCTAATTCATAAGTAACGAACTATTGTCATAAAAGTTATTTCTAGTTACAGTAAAATAGCTATGCGCTGAGCAATGAGCCAACTTACTGCGTCATCTAGCGGTAAAACTTGGAGTTAGCGCTTTTATCTCGAAAACGATAAAAGATACGGGAATAAAGTAAATTACATTAGATCTTCGATTATCTGAAACAATTGGATAGAGACGACCTCTTTTATATTTAGAACACAAATAATCGAATTTCTTTCGATCTATTCATGGCACATTAACCAAAATTTATTTCTGGAGCTACTTTTACATGAGAAATTTATTTATGACATCAAAATAGGGTGTTGCCATTTGAAATTTTGAAATTAGTGCAATTTTAAATATATAGATGACCCCTTATGAAAATTTTAACGATAGAATCTTTTAGTTTACGTTCTCTCCTGTAAAACGGTACCTTTTGTTTCAATATACAATGAACGACGGCAAAAGATTGTTGGGTGGCTTGCTCCTTTTTGTTCCCACGATTGTTCAAATGACAAGATTTCGGAATAATTGTTTTACAAAATACTTTCAAACAGGAGATTGATACCAAATTCGGATAATTCGGAAACTTTTTCAGATTATTTTACAATACAAGAAAGATGCGGAGCCTGGTTATTTTTTAGTATCGTTTCAAGTAAAGTTTAAAATAATTTTTTCATCTATATATTTAAAATAACTGGCAAAACCATAGAACCAATCGCACAGCCACAACCATTTTACCGATTTCGACAATTTTTATTTCATACGAAAGCTTATGACCTCTAGATATGCCATCAGCGGTCGCTTATCACCCATCATCCTCCATTTTCGAGAGAAATTTTTAAAAAAGCACACACTTCTCCATTGCACATTCTCTGTGGGGGAAAACCATGAGACCAGTCCTACTAATATACTTTAAATATCGCTGCATTTTAAGCAGTCTCAGAGGTTAGTTAGAATAGAACAATGATTTAATTTTAAGAAAAACGCGCAAATCATGAAATCCTAACACATAAATTCAAAATATCTGACAATTTTCATTAGTAACTAATATACTCGAATGAAATGAGAAAATTTGAGATGGCATAATAATTCTGAACAATAAGCAATTACATTTCAGTTTTTGAAATACTCCATGTTTGTCGAATGTGATGTAAAATAAGAAATTTTCACAGACGGTGCGTCAAAATAAAACAATTAAAATAGTTTATGGGCTATTTATGTATAAAATAAAAACTAAAATCCTTTAAAAAATTTCCTTTAGAAAATTCTTAAATTATTTTTTAATGTTATGTAATCGCTCTTGTTCCAAGTGCAGAAGTCCCACACTTTTTAATACTTCTTCTGAAACAGGACTTTATAAATAGTTTTTCCCTCTTTATAAGACGAAACATTAACTTATCGTTGTAGTATTAAAATTAAGACATGTAATCAAGTCATGAATATTATTAGATAAACAATTCATTGTAAAGATGACATTGTTAATTATGTCATAAAATTAAAATATATACTGTGGTGTAATCAGCAAGCTGTTCTAGTTCCTTGCATCTTATTAGCGACAAGAACAGTCTAATTACGTTTCATTGGATAGTAGGTATGTCTTCCGACATTTATTCTGTCATCCCAGAATTCCACATCTGACGAATGCAAAAAAAGAACATTCGTATTCAAGAATGATTCTAGTGATTATCGTCTTGATGTATTTTCTAATTCAGTATTCGTTATGTTGAATATGAATAAATCTATTTTGTTATAATTTCATCATCATTCGTTATTACATTCAATGTACCAAAATACAATTTAGCCTACAAAATCAACGGTGTGTTTTATATCGCAATAAAATAAATATTTTTTGCCATTTTTAACGGCTTTAAAAAAATTTACATTAAATTATACAAAAGATAACTAAAAAGTTTTATAGATGATTAATAAATAAAAACCAACTCTTCATTTAAATGAAAAAAATTTTTAGGATCCATTTTAACAAATTTTGTAAATAGGATGTGGTATTTCAATGTCCATAACCTGAAACATATTTTTCATATACCAAAACTTAGAAAGGTTTTTAATACCACAGAGAATATTTTTCTTTGATTTTAGTTCTAAAAATAAAAACTTAAGGAACTGAAGACATAAAAATCTAGTTTAAATTCATATTTTTAAAATAATAAACATTTCAAAAATTTATTTTCATCAAATTATACTTATATAAAAATTTAAAATGATTATTGATATCTAATTCGTTTAAATGTATTCATGTTGCACTAGAAAACACACACGTCTGAGCCCGCATTGCAAAAACCGCACGTATGGCAGGCCGTGCTGTGGATCACGCCACTGCAGGACAGAGGCAAAAAAACACGAGTGTGGCTGTAACAATACCCCTCGCCGAGCGGCGCTGTGATCTTTTTAATCAAACTTGGTAGCAGTCTCCTCATTCTGTACGTGCAAAATGCAAATATTTAAACAATTGAACTCTTCTGATATATGGCTCGATACAAAGATCGAATCACTCTTAAAATCGAGAATATCTTTTAAATAAACCGATACTCAAAATTTTTAAAAATTTATATTTGTAAAATAACATTTTTTAAAGTGGTATATTATGCTTTTTTTTGGAAAAATTTCCTTTGATGATTGAAGGTTGCCCAATGATTCGAGTATATTCAGTTAAAGAGTAGTTGTTGAAAGTTTCTTGTTACTTATCAACCAGAAAGCCAATTCATGAGCAACAAACTATTGTCATAAAAGTTTTTTCCAGTTATAGTAAAATGGCTATATGCTATACGATAAGCTAATTTACGGCGTCATCTAGTGACAAAAATCGGAGTTAGCACTCTTATCTCGAAAGCTGTAAGAGATACGGAAATATAGTAAATTATAAAGCATCATCTGTTTGAAACGAAAATACATCTTGGACACATTAATATTAAGAATGGAATGCGTAAATATGCGGATTTGTTTAACCTCGATTTCAAGAGATGCGACGTCACGAATAGGCTGTATGCCTCTCAAAAGCCACGTTTAGAAAATTCTGAACGAATTCGGTGCTCAGCAGTACTAGCAGGAGATGCTGAGAGAGCTCATTCATGGTGCAATTTTATCATGCATCTCTTAGAGGTCTAGTCAACACTCCTTGCAGACATAATATGAGCAGGCGAGACATGACTTTCTCGTTGTGGCATGTACAATACGTAGAGCACTCATTACTTGTCAATAGAAAATTCTAGATGTGTTTTCTAAATTCGATATCAAATACGCTGATCGATTAATGTTTGGTGCGGCATTTTCAATAGCAGAGTGACGAGTCTTTTTCTAAAATCAGTTGATCAGTCCAGATCTTCTTTGTCGCAAGAAGGATAAATGAGCTTAATGACACGTAAGTGCTCCATTCTTCCGCCTTTCGTAACGACACAGTTTAGGAAATTCGGGACCAAACAAATGATCTTTTTATGAGTTCTAATCTAAACATTAACGTGCGCAAGGTCTTTTTTCGTATCTGGTACAATTTTTGGGATAAAAACGCTTACTAAGAATAATATGTACTGTTGCAAGTGGTCTCTCTGCGTAGAGCATAGGCACTTTACTATATAACCTAGTCACCACTTTTGTGACTACAGCCGGGGGTGGAGGTGCACAGATATACTATTTAGTAATATATATCTCTGTACATATCTTCAGAAACCTTAGAATTTTTTAGTAAAGCCACTGCTTTACCCTTTTCTAGAAAGATTTAATGATGATCAAATGAGACCACAAACACATAAATCTAAGAAAAGACGTGATCATGTGAGTTCCCCTTTTCAGAGATGTGTCTTTAACCCTTTGAGGACGGCCGCGCGGAAAATGTGCGGTTCGATCTGGCCGACGTTTCTCAACGCGCGTGGCTGCTCAGGGCCGGTTGGCGCACTTTTTCTAGTTAAGCCTAATTGCACTGAAGCTAGTGTCACGCCGACGTGACAGTCGGTAGCTAAAAGCAACAAGATCTCTCACGCCCGCATGACAGTCGTCCGCAAAGGGTTAATCGTTTACTTACATGATTTTTTTAACCCTATGTAACAATTTTAGTTGTCCGAAGAAGGCTTTTTTTCTTTTACTGTAAAAGATGATTGAATTCATTTGTTACGGCAGTGAGATACAACAGCAAAAGAAAAGAAAGAAAGTAATTGTCGTCTACAAATTACTTGCTTTAGCTACTCCCTGCCTAAGGAGTATCCATTTCATACCAATAGAAATGCCACACCTTCTTCTGCATTGTCGGTGTCTTCGAGAGCAATACAAATCTGAGTGCTCACTGTTGCACCGACTTTGCCCAGAAGTTGTATGTTTGGTAACATAAAACATTTTGCTATTTTGTTTAAAAAAGGCGAAGGAACTTGATTGAAGCAGTTGCTTTCTCTCTCCCCCCTCTCTCTCAAACAGATTTTCTTGAGGGCCCACTCGCCTTCGGGCAGTCTGATAACCTGGCCAGTCTGTCACTGTTTACATCTGAATGATGAGTGTATAACGACAGAGTTATGGCCCGGAGCACACCTGCCGATTTGTGTCGTTTGGCAGTAAAAAAAAACGAAAGGAACCCCATTCCCCCTGTGGAGACCCAAAGGCGACCAATGGTTTATTTTTTTTATTTTTTACTGCTCACCGCCCCAAATCGGCTGGTGTGCACCGGGCCTAAATCTTTCAGAATAGTGAATAAAATAATTGTTTGCTGTAAGAATTTAAATTGTTTATAAAAAATATTCTACCTTATTTATTATTTTTCAGACATTTTATTTTACTAACCTTTTTATTTTAATGTAACCATCGTTTCCTTTTCTTCATTTTCAATCTTTGTTTTAAAATCAATTCTGCTATTTTTTCTGATATAATTCAACATCGTTGTGACCAACAGCCAGCCATATATTCAAACAGATTCCCGACACTGAAAATAATGACTAGAATTTCAATTTCTGTCCCCTATTATCTAGGTGTGATTACTGAAAACTGTGTCTAGCCTTCAATTAAATTGCGTTCCTGAGGATTATTTAGAGCTTCCTGAAGAAGCATTAGAAGAAACTGTGAATTCATTTCCCTTTCAGAGTGCAACTGTTTAATGTAGCACGTTATTAGCCATTTTAATACAAAATGTAAGAATAAGTTGTACATGGATACCTCTTGAGTTTTCAATTCGTCAGTATTTTCTTCAAGTGGAACGAGGAATATTTCACTGACAGAGATTTGAACGAGTTTCCTTTATGGATGAGATTCATATTAACCATATATTTTCGTTTCATTTTCCTTACATTCTTAAGCATTGTTTTAAAATTAATTCTTCTATTTCCTGATACATCTATATACATAAAAGAGCTTATTTGTGTGTGTATGCATGTTCGTTTTTTTTTTTTTTTTTCCTTCTCTATCGACGCCCAGACAGTTTGACCAAATTTGGCTCAGAGATGGATTAGTAGAAGTGATAGTTTACACCGTAAAAGTTAAAATTCGAATTCGAATTTCATTTATTTAATATTAAGTGGTAAATTCGGGCGCTTTTTGCTTATTTTAGCGAATTTTGTGCATATATTCTCATCGGAGAACTGTAATTTTTACATCATTGTAAAGTCTAGAATATCCCGTTCTAATAAGACTAATATGAAGTTGCTGTGTAACTTTCTGGATTTTTAACAATTTTTAAAAATTTTCGGAAACGCCTTTCTTCTGTAAACGATTCACGTCGCGCGAGACAAAATAATATGATTTTAAGCGTTTTATCTTATTAAACATAGGAAAAATCGTTCTGGCATTTTCTCTCTTTTTTTTTTATTCTTTTGATGTTTTATTTTGTAACGTATATTTTTGGCCGTTCAAAAGATTTTTAAGTTTATATTTTTAATCAGATCAGTTTTAAATTTATTAATTTTTGCATTTTTCTCTTTTCTTTTTTGTCTTTTGATGCAACATATATTTGCGTACACGTTATATACACAGATACTACATTAAATACTCAACTTACACTCTGTTCTGTTCTAACTCACAATTTTTTTAATCGGAAGGGCGCGCGCTCATCACAGGCGGCGCCACGAGCACAAATTTTATACGAAATCCGTCGGCGGAAAATTTATTTGTACCTCCTCATGCTCGTGAATACGATATGTCAAAAACGAAACCAATCAAATAGATGAAATTAAGCATATAGATTTATTAACAGAACTGTAAAATCTATATCAAACTTTAGACCAAATCGGTCAAAGGGAAGGAAGGGAGATCTTAAAGGGGCCATATTGTATAAGTGTAATGTCGATGAGAGAGCACGCCCTCTAGTTTGAAAATCCATAACTGAAATGTGGGCAATTTCTGTTTGATGAAACTGGTGAAACGGAAATAAAACAAGAATAATTTACGTACAAAATTGAAATCGCTTTTAGTAAAAGAAATCAATATCTTACATATCTATACCTCTGAGGTAAACTAATATGTTGCAATTTTGATGTTTTTATCGTATGTGCATTATCGTGACTGTATCTACGGACGGGCAAAGTATCGTAGCTGTAGGTTGAAAAGAACAAAAGATTACCACTCTCAAAAAATAAATTTCGCATTGCAATGAATTGCGATCCGGAACTTCTTTTGGCTCCACTGTAAAACGTTAAAATTGTTACTTAAGGTAGTTTACCTCTGACGTACAAATGTATATTCACCCATTGTTTCGACAATAACAAAGCAAAGCGTCTATCATGCGAAAATGGGCCGTTTAGTAACAAGCAACTGAAATGTATCCGAAGTAACATTAGTATAAATGAAATCAGTGGCGGTTTTTCGCACAGGTATTAGAGGTGCTCGCATCGCACCTCGATATCCCTCCCTCAAAATCTATTCGTTGTGCATTGCAGTGCTAAACCAATAGCGAATTTACGACACAGGGTATTGGAAGGGGCCTAAAACAATTTTGCGCCTTTGGCACCATATTGTCAAAATCCACCTCTGCGTGACATTCTTTTAAAAGTCTAGACAGAAAAAGGAAAAAAACAAACAACTTACACTTAGTTTTGCTTTAGCTGATTAATAAAATAAATCTTTCCATCATTATCTGACGGCATTTCTAACAATCAGCCGACAAATTATGTAAAAACCCTTAACTCAGTACATTAAAACAACTTAAATCTCGAAGTCATTCATTCATTAGTTGATCAAACAAAAAAGAGAAGTGCTTCATTACTGGAACATCCGACCGGTTTCGTTTTCTTATTCGCGCGTTAATTCTATTTTATTGCAGGAGATTTATCTTGGGAGTTAGGTCAAATATATCGTGGAAGAATCTAGGGGACGTGACAGATTTACGACTGGAATCTGAAATTGATGAAAAGGAGGAATGGCAGTTTTTAAGAAAAATGAGTCCATTTTTTTTGCTTTCACGTATAGCGAAGTTCAAGAGGAGAAAGTATTGGGCCTCTTCGACTTGCGACCGAGTTCCGTTTCGACTGGCACCTCGTAAGTCGGATCTATATTTTTTTAACACTTTTTTCATTCAAACTTGTAATAAAATTATGCATAAAATACAAAAATTCAATCTATGTGAGTTTAATTACTGAACATAATGTGAAAAATGCATTATATGTACCCTACTTTACGCACTGTAAACAAAAATACAACTTGAAGTAACATTTTATTTTGAAATTAAATTTTTGCGGAAAAAGGCGCAGATGGTCGAAAGTCGAGGAAATTAGTTTAGCTTAGTTATATAAACGTCACGTTTTGAAGCAACTCGAGGCAAATTTTGCGACGGACCTCGTAATTTTGAACTGCGGTCAGACGATGAGGAGGACACCTGGGCTGGCATCCTCCTCTCCAAGCTTCCGCACCACACCAGCGGGAGGACGTTTGGCCACTACGTGTGATTTAACGCGCAACAGGCCCACATACTCGGCGTATTTTCAGTGGAGACGGGTTTCAAACCTGGAATCCTCTGACCCGAAGAAGACCAATAGATGTCCACATCCCTCTAAGCCGAGAGGAAAGTGTACTATAATCTTCCTCTAGGTTATGATGAGTATCCATGTTTTAGACCATCCTAAGTCCGAAAAAAATCGTTTCTCTGTGTCTTTGAATACGATAATTCACAAACGCAACAGGATAGAAAGATGAAATTTGGTATGCGGCTTTTACACCATAATTGTATGTCTATATCAAATTTGGGACGAAATCCTTCAAAGTGATGTCTGCTTACCTATCCGTCAATTTGCTTGTGAACATGATAACTCAAAAACACAACGAGCTAGACAGATGAAATTTGGCGAATGGTTTTAAACCAGAAATGTACTAGAAATGTAGTTGTGTATCAAATTTTAGACCAAATCCGTCAACGGATTGACTGTCTGACGATCTGTCTATTCGCGTGCATGTGAACACGATAACTTGAAAACGCAATAAGCTAGAGAAATGAAACTTGGAATGTGGTCTTGACACCTTAATTGTAAATTTAAATCGCATTTTGGAACTGTCGGGCAAAAGCAACAACCGTAAATGCCTTCTCAAATCTCTTCACTATACCACAAAACTAAGATGAAAACGTGCCTTATTGTGTAAATCTCAGGAAAGAAGGAAGAACACTTCAGCTGATTTCTCCTTCAGTTAATTTGTGAATAGTTTTGAATCTATTTGATACGACCCACAGTTCTCACATTTTGCAGGAT
This sequence comes from Araneus ventricosus, assembly GCA_013235015.1. Taxonomy (NCBI): domain Eukaryota; kingdom Metazoa; phylum Arthropoda; class Arachnida; order Araneae; family Araneidae; genus Araneus; species Araneus ventricosus. Next base: position 90,348 of record BGPR01002760.1, on the reverse strand, counting down.
ATGCTACTGGCCAAGAATACGAATTGTTTCAAAAGCGAATCTTATAATTTAATCATTTAAAGAACAGTTACGGATTATGAATTAAAATTTACAATAATCACAAATTTCCAAACCTATTTTAAGTGGCTTGGTGTTGAAGTCTCGACTTATTGTATAGTCTTAACCTCGAAGCAGGTTCAAGAATAGGTTTTCCTATAACTAGGCAATTCTCCTGTCACTAATTGTCCAAGAAATCACCAGCGTCATGTTATTACGAATGCCATTCCAATTCATGTTCTAGATTCGCATACCGAGAACTAACTGAACGATAATTGACTTGAGATGCATGCCAGATGGCGCTGGTTTTCCGCTAGGTGGTGCTGGCAGCTATGGAACTTTCAATAATGAACTTATACAGTTTTAACTATCCCCTATGGCCAGCTAAGTGCTGCTGGACAAACCAATTCAAACAGCGTGTTAGTAATTATTTCAAGGGCAAATTGTTTTCCCCGGCTAAAGTTGTTCGGTAACCATTGTGTTCCAGCTTTTTTTTTCACGATCATGCGATACTAATTTGAAAAGGGAAAACAAATTTTAAGCTTGAGATGTGAGGAAGTGTCAAAAATTGTTTTCTTAAATTAAGATAGCTCAGAAAATAATACAAAAATCTGTCAATTCAAATGTCAAATAATCCAATTGTTTTGGTAGAGCTGTTGGCACCTTCCCCCTATATACGTAAAGATAACCCAGAGTTTCCATTCCAGAGCATGAAATGCTAAGGGAGACACATGGAGTTTCTACACTATATGCCCAAAAGTATCCGGACACTTGCAGATTTTCACATTTTTTAGAATTTCTCCGGAATGGTTTAACCAACTGCCTTTAAACTTCGGACATGTAAAGAATAGATAATAACTCACATTTTACATTGAAGATTCGATCCTGAGGGCAATTAGGAGGCCATCTACAAACTGATGAAGACAAAAACGTTTTTGGCCCACCCCGCTTCACAGAATACTGATAACAAGATGACACTTTTAGAATTGGTAATGTTTAATGTGCATAATATTTTCAGGAATTTTCGTAAACTCATCTCAAATATTTGGGAAGATCTAAAGTTTTTCTTAAAAAAATCTCAAATTTTCCCACCTGTTTTTTGCTTATAACATGCAGAGTTTTCTGTTATATTATACGAAACTTACAGAAAAGATGACAATATGTTAGAGAAGCATTTGTGTCAAACTTTAGAAAAGAATTGTTGAATATTACAGGAATTATGAGCATAATGTAAATAATGTTCATATAATGTGTTTAATAATGTTAGTTTTTAGTAAATAATGTTTTACTGCGCATGCGCGAAACATTGTGTAATTTTTCTTTCACAACTTTAAAGCCAGGTATATTGGGCAACTTATAAAAAAAAAATTCAGTTCAATATCATTAGTATTCAGAAAGATATCGGCATTACAACGAGCAGAATTTTAGCTCCTGTCGAAGAGAAGCTAAAAGATGAGGGGTTGTACACAAATTGATATTTTTCAAACTTAATCTTTAAATAGTTATATTGAATTGTATAGTGGTGAGAATTTGCTGAATACCCATGAACACATCTAATATTCGTAACGAATAAAAAATATATATGTAGAATTATTAAAATATTTTTAGAAAAGAAATTAATTACATAAAAAATCGTTTCGCCATAAAATAAATATATTTAAAAATATCGTTTGGCCGTAAAATTGTAATATGTAACTTGTTAATAATCATTTAAATTATATAATTAAAGTATTAAAATTTTTGTTATTTATAGTGCCTAATTAGCTGGAATTTATGTTCTGCACGTAATTGATAAGTGTTCATGGGTATTCAGCAAATTCTCACCACTATACAATTCAATATAGCTATTTAAAGATTAAGTTTAAAAAACATCAATTTGTGTGCAACCCCTCATCTTTTAGCTTCTCTTCGACAGGAGCTAAAATCCTGCTCGTTGTAATGCCGACATCTTTCTGAATACTAATGATATTGAAGTGAATTTTTTATATAATTTGTCCTATATATCTGGCTTTAAAGCTGTGAGAGAAAAATTACACTATGTTTCTCGCATGCGCAGTAAAACATTATTTACTAAAAATGCTCATAATTTCGGTAATATTCAACAATTCTTTTCTAAAGTTTGACACAAATGCTTCTCTAACATATTGTCATCTTTTCTGTAAGTTTCGTATAATATAACAGAAAACTCTGCATGTTATAAGCAAAAAACAGGTGGGAAAATTTGAGATTTTTTAAGAAAAACTTTAGATCTTCCCAAATACTTGAGCTGAGTTTACGAAAATTCCTGTAAATATTATGCACATTAAACATTACCAATTCTAAAAGTGTCATCTTGTTATCAGTAATCTGTGAAGCGGGGTGGGCCAAAAACGTTTTTGTCTTCATCAGTTTGTAGATGGCCCCCTAATTGCCCTCAGGAGCGAATCTTCAATTTAAAATGTGAGTAATTATCTATTCTTTACATGCCCGAAATTTAAAGGCAGTCAGTTAAACCATTCCGGAGAAATTCTAAAAAATGTGAAAATCTGCAAGTGTCCGGATACTTTTGGGCATATAGTGTAAGTTGAGACCGACAATTTTCATACGCTTATCCTAAATGATAAGTTTGCAAGTTTGTAGGACCATCGCCTTACCAGATCTAGGGCCAAATTTCTCATAAGATCAATCTAGGGCATGGCCTAGGCCTCAGAAATCAGGGGACGCATATTCAAAAGAATAATAAAATAAAATTTTATATACTTTTCAGTATTATTTTGAAAAGTCTATATAAATGCTGTTTTTTAAATGCATATCAATATACATTAAATAATTTGAAAGAACATTTGCGCTGCCTATCACCACACTAGAGAGGTGTGCACTAGGCTAGAAAGGAAGAACCCGCGCCTTCTCTAAACAGAATAAACAAAATAGCAAAAAGTTTTATTTTTAAAACATGCAACTGCTGTGCAAGGCCGGGGAAGGTGGGTATTGCTCCCGGAGACCCCAGCAAGCTGGAAGAAGGAGGGGTGTGACATCCCCCATTGTAAAAGAATAAAGAAATGCGATCATTAGAAGAAGGTTGATTACGGTATGTGTTTTATGTTGTTTGTTTTGATCAATGTTTTTGTAGTTGCATTTTACTATCGTAGAACAGGTGGACCAGTCTCACAACAAGCTATGTCGCTTATCTGCTAAAGTAAAAGAAAATATATTCTCAGGACCAAAGGCAGATCTAGAAATCCGTTCGGGGGGGGGGGCTAGAGAAGAAAAAATTTTCTTCCGTGTTTTAATTCTTAATTTTTAAGAACTACTTAACTGAATTAATTATTAACTACAAGTTAATTAATTTTAGTAATTAAATTTTAATCAATTAAATTTCCCAAAGGCCCCTAAACCCCCTCTGGATCCGCCTCTGCTCAGGACCATTAAAATCATTACAAGGTGGGAGGGAAAAAATGATAAAAACAAACAAAAAAACAACAACAAAAAAACCCATACAACTTGAACATCTTTGAAAAGAGAGTTCGCACACTAAAGACTTTTCTTAGAGTTATTTGTTTGGCGGAGCTTATTTAACCATACTAATGTCGTTGAGGAGGAGGGTAACGCAACGGTAACGGAATGCACCTTACGGAGTACTCAGTTGATACGAAGCATCGATTGCACCTCCACATCTAGTTGAGATATGTCCTTCTGATTAAAATACCAATTTAATAATTCAAGTTTGAGTTTTGAACAGTTGGAAGTTATTAGGAGAGCGATTTTTACTGGACGGAGATGTTTAAGACTCTTGAATTAATTGCAAAAATGTTGACAAAAATTTTTGGGAAGCGACGTTAAGAAGGCCATTCACATGTCTTTCAAAATGGAATTTTTGGAACGCGGGAAGGAAAAAGCAATCGTCATGGTCGAAAACCTATAAAATTTGGTACAAATTATTCGAAACGATGGAATTCAAACGAACTCAAAATCAAAGACTTCATGCGCCGATTCCAATTTGAAACCCCGATGCGAGGCTATCGGCACATCAAAGGATCTGACTAGATTGAGACCTCGCGACGAGGCTAGAAAATCAGAAATCCGCCGAGTGGGGGGGAGGAATAGGGGGATCGAAGAGCTACAGTAACGCACTTTGGAGCCTACGTGAATGACATGCGTAATTTTTCGATTAAAATGGGTGGGGAAAAAACGGGCTTAGGACAAATATCATAGCTAGCCTTCAAGTGAATGCCCAGCTTTAGTATGGTGTGGAACTTTGAATAGGAAATGTGTCTCAGTGACCGTATACCTTATTTCTAAAAGTAAATTAAAGGTTAGACTCCTGGAAGATGATAATTTAGAGTTTAAATGGACTGAGGCTAAAACCCTGAGGGAAATTTGGTGTTGATTTTGATTTTGAGATAGTTAGAGTTCTCGTAAGACCACGGGATTTACTCAACGTAGCAATTTAAAGACGGTCGAAACATGTAAAATTTTGGGAAATTTAAGGGCCCAGATTCGTATCTAGTGATCTAGTGTACTAATGTCCTGGCGTCTTTTGACTTTCGGGGCATTTTCAAATGTACAGTCCAGCACCGTTCTGGGTCTCTTTCGAGGACTCTCAGCAGTCGGGTCGTAGGGTGGAAGTTGATGCAGTTCGTTGCAAATGTGGGGCAATTTCTCGAAAACCGTTTTAGAAATAGTTTTCATATAATTCAAAACGAGGTCAGTTTTGAGGTCGTTGTGAATGACCTTGCGTTGACGAAGGCAATGGCTAGACTCTTTACTATCAATTCTGTGCTGTTTGAGGGCGCGTAAAGAGAGATACTATCACATAGAATAGCCTCAACCTATTAGACGGTTTCTGCTGTTTCTTTAATGGCAAATGATTGTTTACGTCAGCAAAGAGTAGGGCACAAAAAGGAAGACTTCCTTTTTTTTCGTACCATTTTGAAGAGGTGAACTCAAATTATTATTCTGCTATTTTCACATATTTAGTTTGCATAATAAAAACGCATGACTGAAAGCGAAATCTAAACATAATACTGTTATTTCGCATTAGATTTTATTGCATAAAAAGTGAAATTCAGTCATTCTACATTAAACTCATAATGATAATGATAAAAGAGAAATAAAAGATCCCATAGAAAGTTTACCAAATGCACAAGTGTAAAAATTACTAGTTGTACTGTTAAATTTTAGAGAATAAGTCAAATTATTTTCGTGCTTTAACGGGTCTATTCTAATTTTGGTTGGGGTTGGGAGACGTCACTTTCCATTACGTTAACAACGGGAAAGGTGATCTCTATGTCAAACCTCAAAATAGACTTTAATCCCACCTTTACTGTCGCCAAATGAATTTTTGATGCTTTCAGTTTAACTCTGCCGAACCACTAAAGCAACTAAACTAAAATTTTCGCATACGTAGGGGCAAATAGTTTGATGAAAGATTTGATGATCTTACAAAATTCCGGTCGCCGACTTCTCTCGAATTTGATAAAGAGGAAAGAAAAGTGCTTTTGATTTTCAAAAATGATTTGGGACCCAGTCTATGCGATGAACTTGTGCATCTAAAATATAATATAACTGATTGAAACATCAAGTTTAAATCCTCCTTGATACTTCGTACGTGGCTTCAAGAAATAGACTACAAACAATTTAGCCCAAATTTGACATTTTGTTAAGAATGTTTGGCTGAAAGGTCTTTTTCTTCTCTAAAAAAAAATCAAAGATAATTTAAGATCACTGCACGAAATTAAGCTAAATGTCCTCTATTTCTTTGCACTGAAGTTGTAACGTACCCAGGTTAGAGCGGTAATTATTGAGTACGCTCAGCTACAATAATCTAGAGTAAATATTTATTACAGGAATAATTATTATATACAGGATAATAAATTACATTTACCCATTATTGGTCCGTTGTATTTAGAGATGGCGTTCAAGATGTCAGACAGCTGAGTGTCCGCTGGACACATGTCTGGATAGAGTCTCTGTTCGCATTCATCTCAGGTATGAGATCTCAGACCCACTTACAGTTATGAAAGAAATCTGGATCAATCTCAGAATTCAATCGGACGCACGCAGTGCGTTACCAATCACCTCCGATCGTTAGACGGAAAGTGTCCACTTGTACATCTGGACCGCAGCTGTAAAACTTCTGGGAATGTAATTAGCATACCTTTCCAAAGGCAGGGGTTCGCAGAATGAATATGCTACAAAGCAAAATTAACCAAATATTTCCATTTTGATAAAGCACTTGAAGCCTCTTCATGGGCAAAAGAGCAAAGCAAGAAATTCTAACACATATTTAAGATGGTTTGAAGAAGTTTGATGGAATTTTTTTATGGTTAATATGAACAATATATGTTTTTATTGTGTTAATGTTATGAAATTCCATAAGCAGTGTAATAATTATAAAATTAGTAAAGCCAAAGCTTTACTAATATTGTCTTGATAGCTTACATGTTTCAAAAATAAACTATTACATATTTAATTAAAATATGCAATAAAACAATTTTTTGAAGTGGGAGGGGGCCAGAATTAAGTTTTTGGCCTAGGCCATAGAAATGTATAAATCCGGTCCTGGCCAGATCTTTTGCTTATATTGCATACAGGTTTGTATACTAAGTTTCAGCTAAGTTCAGAGGTAACTATAACGCTGAATGCGGTGTGCGACCACCATCTAAAAATATGGTAGCTTTTCCTGGTGAAAAAACGGCAATGGCTATATGATATTTAGTTCGAATTTTAGCAAGAATCAAATTAATTAAAGTTGTTTTCTCAGTTTTAACTGGGACTTGAAGGAAGAGAAGGTCATAGATCTCTTTAGCAATCAAATTCCTCACTATTTCATAAGCTGTTCGCTGATCTTCTGTTAGTCGAAATTTATTTCCACCATTACTAACATAATACCCCAGATCTGTCTCTCGGTAACGCTCTGACGTCACCAACAATAAAACTCGCGCCATAGCACTGAGAGACTTTAAACAGCATTATTTCATTGTTAGAGAACCTAAATTTCAGTAATTTTAAATTTAAAAGAGTAATTGTCGTTCTAATTTCAATTTTAATAGCTCTAAAATAGTGAAATAAAATTTTCTACCGGTTGATTAAAATTTATCTCGTTATGATCAATAGTTCCCGAGAAACTTTAAATTATATTAATCATATATTTCAAATTAATTACCGTTTTTTAATAGAGAGTAGTAAATTACGTCAGTGGTATATCATGTGCGTGATATAATTTGGACGCCACGATGCATCTCATTATTTATTGCAATCGTGGTGATATAATTTGATAATATTTTTTGACAACGTTTGAGAAACAGAGAAGTGCTTTGTTTTGATTAGAATTTCGAAAAAGAATTCCTCTAAAATTGTAACTTTTGACTTACGTTTAACAAACTGAGAATTTCATGGTTATTGAATTATAATAAAATTGTTAACCTTCGAGCGGGCGCGCGTTTTCAAGAGATGCTTGCATTGTGCATCGTATTACATATTTATATCGTTCTTTTATAACTTTAAGTGCAATTTTTATTTATAAAATCTTTGTTTACTATTAAGCTAATAAATACAGATAACACACATAAAAGCTGTATTTATTTTTGTAAAATAGCACGATGTATTTATGTAATACGATGCACGATTTGTCGTAAAAGTTGTACAGGCGAGCCCGCTGGAAGGTTAAACAACGAAAAATACTTCACACGGAATGTTGTTTGCCAAGAGGTTTTTTGAATAAAGAAATATGTAAATAAAAGAAATATTCCCTGTCATAAAACATATGTTTATTTCATTTGTTTTCAATCAATGTTAAACATTTCTCTCACATATATATCTATTTAAACACGTCAAATTTGACGGGAAATCTCTGGAATGAAGAGGAATTTGCACCCGTCATACCATGATGGGTGATTTTCTAGTATCTCGTATAATATTCACACCGTAGTTTGTTTCACGTAACAAATCTCTGTTCAAAGCATCTTATGTTGTCTTGCTGGCTCGAGTAATCCAAGCTGTAACAACGATTTGCCATTTTAAGGCATTAAGCATGTTAATATCAACTGCTAATAAAAACAGAATTCCAATAGTTACAAAATTCAACTAACCCGCAAGTAAATAATATTCACAGAGTAAGGTGCAATGTGTACTCGACGAAATACTAACGGGCATATTTTTTAAAAATATTTTTACTTGGATTCATGTTTTTAAGGAAATATAAAAATATATAAAATGTGTGTTTGTTTCACATTTGTACTATTTAAGAGTCTTGGTATCCAAAATTTCTTTAATATTTAATCAAATATTCAAAATCCAGTATTTGGATTTTGAGCCCTGGTGATATGACTAGATTATTCGCCGCAAATATAATTTCAATTTTTTTTTTTACACCATACAGTTTGATATTCACGGTTCCCTTAAGAAAGTAATTTTATACTTCAAATTGTAGTAGACATTTAACCCGTGTTCTGTTAGTAACCTTGCATCTATTCTTTTCGCTGTCTGCATGAAGGACCGTAATGGAGCCAAGTAACTGTCCTGTCATGTAGCATCTAATTGGACGCTGTCGGCGCCAACTTCACTTTCTTATTCCTCATGCATAATATTAATCTGATTTCGGCATAAAAATGGCACAGCACATTTTACATCCAGCAACATGTTACCTGAATTAAAACATGCTGATAAAAAGAATTAAAACATAGCAATTTTTCAGCTTACTGAATATATTTCCGAATAAACTTACTATCTTAGAAGGCTTTATTTACAGATTTCACAGAAAAAATGATGAAATAAAAAAATAAAGTAAAATCCATTGGGATCCATTCAGCTTAATGCTGAATGGACGAGTTTTCTGTTTTGTTTACTTACATTAAAAATTTTGACTTTATTTGCATTACTTTTGGACTTCCGCTTTGAAGATTCTATTGACAGCATTACACCGGACTTACTTAGTTTAGTCATTTTAGTGTAAATAACCAAAACAGAAAACTCGTCCATTAAATCCATTAGGATTAGCATTCAACAATGGAAGTGAAAAACGCCTTTAAATATTTGTTTAAACAATGAAAACAGTTTGAATTTCATTGTAACAATGACAAATATTGTTGTAAATAATGCCTAAAATATATTTTTAAAAATTAAAGATAATTTTTTAAATTTTCAGATGTTGTAAATTTTTTTTTTTTTTTGCAATTATATTTTTGGAAGTTATCAAGGAAAAACGCTAAAATCTAACATAACTTTTAATTAATTCAAATTTCGAAAAACCGGCTCCAAAGTATGCGTGCCTAATTTCATTGCTGTAGGTCCAGCGGGTTGCCTGTAGACATCCGGTTTTGAAGCAGCCCGAGGGCTATTTTGGGACAGACTTTGTAATTTTGAGTCACGCAGTCGCTTGCTCAATGGTTAAAACGCTCTGCTTTAGGCGTAATTTTTATCTTTCGCCAAGAAAATATGCACATACTTACTTACTTGAGCCACGGCATCCCCTCTCCAAACTTCCGACACCAGGATAGGACGTTTGACCACTACGTATGATTTAGCGTGCAACAGGCCCATACACGGCGGATCTTCAGTAGATGTAGAATTGGTTTTCGAACCTGGAAACCTCCGGCCCCGATATCGAGACCTTACCACTAGGCCATCATGGGCCACATGAGAAGAAAATGAAACGGGCGAATCCATCTTAAGTAGTAGATTTCGCAGGTGGGGAAGATTGAGAAGGAGGGGCGCACAAGGAATCTGTTGGGAATGCATCTTCGATTTAGGGGTATATTCTGGTACCCCCGGTTGGGTTTGGTTCCGTTGTTAACGTGTGGAACCCAACCCAACCGGGGGTACCAGAATACACCCATTTGTTTGTTGAGTTGTATGACGACAAACACTTTTCAAGAAAGATATTATTGCAACTGGAACATTATTAATTTTCTCACTCACTAGAAGCAACACTATTTATAATGAAAAATCTCGACAGATCTGTAATTTACTTCCTAAATATCATTATTTTCAACAAATGAATTAACTAAGCGACATGACAATCTCTTTCTCGGTTCACTCGGCCACCTATGCAGGAAGGGGGTTAGTATAGAGACGCTAGTGTATGCATTCCCAACAGATCTCGAGTGTGTCCCTCCTTATCAAACTTCCCCACCTGCGAAAACTAAGACTTAAGATGGATTCGTCCATTGCATAGGGAAGGCCGGGGGGATCCAGACGCTAGTGGTATAAACGTATCGTCCATCGTATAGGGAAGGTCGTTACGCTAATAGAAGAAAGGAAGATTTTAAACTAGTGCGAGTTTAGAAAAAATAGAATGGCAACAGCAAAACTGTTTCGTCTGCCAGTTGTTTTGTTTACTTTTTAAAACAGAACTTGGCACGCTTGACACATGCAAGTTACCTTCTTCGAATAAATTATGATTTGTACTTTAATTTTCTACTTATTATAAATCTGTGATATTCATTGTTAAGAAACGTAAGTATCTTGTGTTGTCATTGTAAAAATATTCTTTCAAGTTTTTAAAAGTGTAATGCCGGTTTCCATATATGGAAATCAAATAAATAAAATGAAAACTCAAATGTTATCATTTCCCTTTTCAATTTTAGATGGAAATTGAGGCATTTGAAATTCCCAAAGACTTGGAAGTCTTGCCTTTGGGAGAAAATGGAGAAATGGAAGTGCTGCCGATTTCGGGGAAAAACCGATTGAATACGTCGGTAAATAATGTCTAGAATAAAAACTTCTGTATTACATATTATCTTTTCCAAGTTCTCTGTCGAGATCATGGAGACAAAAAGGGCGAAACAAGCAAACAAAAAAGAATTTTTTATTAATTACCTCACTTTGTTGGACATAACTTCTTTATACTTTTTCTGCATTAACAGTTACCTATCTCGTATATTACATAATTCATATATTAGTTTTGAAATTATAATCACTGTCGTTGTAAATTTCGATGTAATATCTTAGTTACTCTAACAATAATACTTTAAGATTTTTGTCAAACCTTTTCATTCAATATAAATATTTTTAACAGATTACTTAAATACTGATCTGTTACATTTTGTTACTTGATGTGATTAAATTCTCATTTTCAATTTACATCACCAATGAGTTTCAAATCTTGACTTTAAGAATCTTAAAGTCAAGATCTGATTTACTATATTAATCCTCTAAAAAATTTATAATTATGATTTTTTCTGTAAAATGTTGTGAATATTATTCAGCAGTGAAAGAGAGGCATAAAACCGTTGTATGAAATTAACTTTTAAATGTCTTTCATATATCATAGTATTGAAACATTTTTTAGATTAAATGAATACATTATTTGAGACTCGTTATGTAGTATTATTTGAATTTATATTTTTTAGCTAAAAATACTTATACGTTTAATATATTTTGATTGCACATGTAATTTTTAATCACATGCACATTCAAAATGTGTTTAGCGTAGTTTTTATTAATCAAATTACAGCTACACAAATATAGTGTTGAAAATGAGTAATTGATTTCTATACTTCAATATTTTTTATAAATTTATTTTTCATTAAAGTGATGTTTATACTACATTACTGTTCTTGACTTTCTTTTAGAAACCGGATATTTTTTTAATCATCTCTAACTTTTTCTTTCCCCACCAAGGTTTAAATGATATACATAAATCACAAACAGTGATTTATATTTTTACATTCAGTGGTTATATTTCAACATATCTATTGAAATTCAGATAAGACTTAACTCTATAGTTAAAATATTTTTTTTCTTCATTTGTGCATAATGACATTGATTTAATTCTTCTGCAAAATTTTAATATTTTTCAACATTTAAAAAATCTTCTATCTCTCTCTCTCTATATATATATATATATATAATTTATATATATATATTTCCAATGTTTCTGATATCAAATGTATTTCTAATGCATTTTTGTACCAGTGTAATCTAATTAAAATTTTAGAAATATTTTATAGAATATAATTTGTGCAGAAAATTTATTTTTTTTATTCTTGTTTTAGAAATTGCCATGTGGTCTTCCACCAATCCTTCCCGATACCAATTCTATGCTGAATTCATTTTTGGAAAACCCTGAAAAATTACCTGTTTTTCATTTGGATGCTGTACAAAGTTAAGTTAAATGTTCTTCTATGGTAAAAATAATTTTGAAAAATGAGATGAAATTCATGTTTAAAACTACCTGTTACATTTCTTTTAAAATGAAAAATAATTTTTTAAATTTATAATATAATGTTTTTCACGTTATAGATTGGTTCCTATTAAGCCAAATGTTTCCTCTCTATATTCTATAAATTTATGTCCTCTTCAAACAACTTTGAATGTAAGAAGAGACGTGATGACTGGAAAGCTGTTAGGTTTCACAGAAGTAAGTTTCATATATAAATAAGTAACATATTTCTCTAAAAAATTCTGTCATCTATTATATATTTTTTAATCCATAAACAAGATTGTATGATTATGTGATAAGATCTTCTAGGCTTGCATATAACCCAAAAATATTGTTCATGGATATTTTTTATCTTTAAGGACTTAAAATTTGAAAACATCTTTTTGAAAAGTCGAATCTGTTGCCTAAGTTTAAAGAGATAACATTAGAGGATAAATTAGGTCTCAGACCTCAGGCAACAACAAGGAGTTAACTATAAAAGTATGAAGCAAATAATCCTTAAATATTTATTCTAACCTTTGAAATATTTGCTCTAACCTGTAACTGAATATAAGTCTTGGTCTCGTGGTGTAAACGATGGTCCTACATCCAAAATCATGAAGATGACTCCTATAACAATATCCATTACAATCCTATCCAATATCCGTTTAATTAAAATTCTTCCCATAGTGATTCAAGCACTAAATACCACAAAGCAAACTATAATGCTTCAACAACAACCCTGTGTTTTGTTAGATGCAAAATTATCTACTTGACGGACATGTCCTTTCACTAAGGGCAAGCTAGAACTGGATAATGTATATAATATATACCTAACTACCTTTTACAATGTTTTTACATTATGTTACTGTAATATGCACTTTCTCTTGCATGTGGATATGTGTTTCTTCTTAGGCACAAGTGTGGACTGTGCTGAACTGTTAATAACAGTGGCTTAAAAAGACAGTTTGGAGGACCTTAGAAAATGAACCATAAATATCACTAATTATAAACATACTTCTCTTTGAGATGCTTAATCACTTTATAATACTGTTATATAATTTTAAAGGATTTTATAATTAAGAAGGTGTAAGGAAATAATTCAGCATTTATGAACATTTTTATTTGGTACAGCTTTTAAAAATTTTTTGTAAATTTAGAATATTTTACATTTATTTAAAATTTTTACTTTTCACTTGCATTGACTCAGCAAAGATATTTGTTAATTTTTAAATTCATTTAGTTTTCAATCCTGAAGGGTAGGCAAGTAGCAGTGTGTTATGAAGGGATGTAGTGGAGCCAGAAAGTCATTATAACACTGCTTTTTTTTTAAATAAAAAAATAACAAAGAAACATTGTAAAAACCTTCTTAGAAACTGCGATTTTTGTCACCCAGGAGAGAGCATTCATGTATTGCTTAATTTGCGACTATACCACTGGTGCTGTGTACCTATGTAAATGCAACATCTTGGGTTGGGGAACTCTTAAGACCATGGGCCTCCTGAATTTTTCTATTTCTGCCATCCTGTAGTTATGCCATGGAATAATAAATGATTTTATTAAAGATGTAATATTTTATAATAATTTTTACAGGAAGTAAAAGACATCTTTGAGGGAACTCACAAAACATCAACATCTTTATCCAGAGCTCCTGGTCCTCCTGAAGCAGGTGTGAAAGGTAGCACAAGTAGTTTCCCATTTTGGCCTGGTGGAATGGATGAACCTTGGGCTGATTTGTTGAAAAAGGAGAGTTTGGATGCTTCTCTTTTTGAAGAAGGTGCATAGTGAGAGTAATATTCTATATGAGTGTTATCATTAACTTTTAATATTTCATGGCACTTTTTTTGGTATTTTAAAATTTTTGACCATCTTTAAATTCCATCAGTTTTCTTTATACTTGCTGAATGTTGAGAGCCAAAGTATGTATTATAATATGCTTGAAAATTATTATAAATTTTTTTTCCTATAATAATTTATAAGCTTATTGATTTTAGAGAGTTTAATATTTTGTATTTCACAAATTTTAACTATACATACTTTCAAAGTTCAGTCTTATGATGAAAAGCATTTGGATGGTAACTACGAATAAATATTTAAGCATACAATTTTGTATTTCAGCATACAATATGTCTTTCTCTTTCTTACTTGTTTTGGGGCCATTCTTTTAATCTGATTATTACCTACTTAAATATGTATTCTTTCATCTAACTTTCCATATATAAAATTACTAATTGATAAAAAAGGAAAAATAGTTAAACTTTTAAATGGATTTTTTTTCCACTAAGCTTTTGATTTTGATCTGCTGTTCAAGGAAAAGCCAATGGAAAAAATTAATATTTAAGTTTCTTTTTTGTATAGCACCTACCTTCTTATGAATAAAATAAATTGTATCTCTTCTGCTGCCTTTTTCTTTCTGAAGTTTTATCTCTCCAGTACTGCTAGTTTTTTTTACAACACAGAATTCCAATTTTAAACACTGGGATCTTCCGACTCTCCCTATGGTTCCAAGTTTTTTCCCTGTGGAACTTTGATATTTCTATTGTTTCTGAATGCGCCTACTCTTTAACAACAATAAAAAATACCCATTAAAAATACCCCCTCCCCTCCAAAAAAGGCAAGTAATTTAATTTTATAAAATAAAACTTCTAGTTTAAATATTAATGATTTGTTGTTCAGATTGATACAGGATATCAATGTCTTTCCTATTCTGAAAAAAATATTGACACTTTTATTAAAGTTTTTTTCCCATCTGTGTCAGCTTTTTATGTCTTGAATCTGTATGTCTTTATTTGGTTTTCTCTAAAGTCAATATTCTGTCAACAGAGTTGCTAGACACTCCTCCTGGATTCAAATGTGGAATGAAATTTGAAAGAAAGGCTCAAGACCAAGTTGATTACATTCATTCTCAGCCTCAAAAAATTAACCTGTCTGAACTATTGGCCATGGATGATGATATTGACTTAGAAGATTTGAATGAACCAGATGAGAAAAAGGAAGTGGATCTTGAACAAGTATGAAACTTAGAATAAATATGTTTTTTATTTCTATTAGTCTAATGTTGAAACCTAGTACTGTGCCTTTATTCTTATTATAACAGTTTATAACACACTCTCAGTTAACCCTTTAAATAGCAATTTGTGCAAGTAATGTTTATATTAAAATATTTTGGGGACGGAGATAGATTTAAGAAAAGAAATTCATTTAGCTTATTAGATGAAATTAATTTGATTAATTAATTATTAAATAATAAATCAAGACACTTCATTATGATTTGAGATAAGAAATGAACACATTTGGGGTTTTTGTTCTATTGACGGATTTGGTGAGAACTTATTTTAGGCTTTTTTTCATCATTTGGTGTGACACACTCAAAATAATAATTCATTTGATTGCTAATACTACATCATATTTCCAAAGTGTTTATTAATATCTTTTGTGGTTTCTGAAGTTATTAAGAATAGCAGTTTTAATCAGAGGGGTAAAATAATTTACCATGGACATTTAAGAATTGATGAATTTGGTGGTAAATATACTTCCCACAGCCTTATAAAGGGTTAATATAATGAGTAACTTAACTTTTAGTTTACTTCTTTGGGTACATTTGCTTGTTCTGGTATTCTATTAAAGATTAAGATATACATAGATATAATTTGTAGGATATATTTTATGCATTTCATATATATCATTGCTTAACATGCAACACCACCTTTCTAAATTTTTTGAAAATACTCAATTTTTCGCAACCAATAACGAATATGTCTGAATTTTTTTTTCATCTGGTAGAAACATATGGACTTGTACTTATATCAGATGTTAAATAAATTCATAAGTATTCATTATTGGTTACAAAAAATTGAGTACTTTCTTCCTCTTTGAAATTTAAAAAAATTAAGATAGGTGATGTTGCTTGTTAAGCGACGATATATAACTTTTCTACTTAATTTTATATTCTTCTACATACTTTGTTAATGTGTTTAAAATTTAATGAAAAGTAAATATTTGCTGTTTTTCTTAAAAAATGCCATTATTTTAAATTTTGGTTTTTTAAAAATGAATTTAATTCTATGCGGAGTATTACTTTAAACAAAAACATTTATTCAAATTTACATTTAAAATTGAGGAAAAGTTTTTTTTTTTATCAAGTTACTATGTTATTTCTTTTAGACCCAGTTCAAACAGCCAGATAAACCATCAGATGCTGAAGATGCATTTTTGAAATTAGTAAGTTTGTGGTTATAAAAAGTTTATATTCCTTTTTATTTTATTTATATCTGCAGTACAAGAAAAGATTTTAAGTTCTGTAAGATAAACAAACAAATAATAATAATAGATAAAGCTTTTTTTCTTTTTAATTATGAAATATAATTTATTTTTTCAGCAGTTTGATTAGATATTGTATTGCTATGATATATTTATAAATTCACTTATGAAATTATTTTAGTAAAGAGTTATAGAAACTCATTTATCATTTTAAATTTTCTAAAACAAGTTGAATTTAACTGAGATTTAATGGTTATTTGACAGTAAGAAATATATACAGCTGATTTTTTACAACATGTAAAGCTAGAAAAGTAATTCCATAAAATATTGAATTAGCAGTATTTTCTGAAAAAGAAAACTCTTATTCCCTAATTATTTAATTTAAACATAATTGCTGTAATGATTTCTAAGTTTTAAGGTTTTTGTGTAACAAATAATGCAGAAAACAATTATTATAGTTTTATATGAAAATTTGAATATATTTTTAAAATTAATAGCTTAAATTTTGTTTAAATATTTCGATAAAAACATATCAAATTTTCACATAATAAAGAATTATTTTTGTTAAATGTTTGTAAATATATAAAAACTGATTTTAAATTTTCCTTTAATATGAATAAAAATAATTACTATCAACTTTTTCAAGTTCAAGATTGTGAAATACTAAACATAGTTAATAATTAAGGTATTGCTGCTAAATTAAGGATTATTTGCATCTGTTAAAATTATCATGCCAGTTTTGTTGTGATCTTTTCATAAATACATATATATATATATATTGATAATCATTTACATTTTAAGAAATATGTTTTTAAAAAAATGAATCCACCTCTTTCCCTTGCTCTTTTGGCTTCAATAACACGATTTTAAGTAATAACTAAAATATTTTAGATAAGTTGATATTTTTCTTGGTGTATATTTTTCTGTTATTGGGTAACAGTAAAATGATTGTGATTATTTCAATTTTTGCTATATTAAATGTATTCTCAAAAAATTTCAGACATCTTTACCTGTCTTGAATATTAGTGAAACAGAGAAAAAGAAGCCTGTTACAAACTATGAATGGGCAGTTATTGATGATATAAGCCGTTCAGTTGAAAATTTTAATGAAAAAGTCCCTGCAATGGCCATGACTGTATGTATATAATTACACTTTTTTTTGTAATGCATTAAACTTTTTAAAATGTTATGATTTTTTAAAAACATAAATCTTTTTTTCATTTTTAAACCAAACACAGTAAATAGTTGCTTTTGTTTAAAATTTAGCTTGGTTTCTATATTTCTTCTTGGCATATTTATAGGAGCAGTGTGTGGAATATAGGCTCATGAAGCATACGTTTTGATAATGATGCACTATTTAATGAGGGGTTGTATGCAATTGTTTATAAGCCAGCGAATGATGTTTAATGTCATTAGTCATAGTCCACTTGTAACATAATTAATTAAAGTCTGTATTGTAGTTGGATGGGTTCATTGTTTAATCTATTCTCAGAATGTATTACAGTGAAACTTCGATTAACTGTCAGTTTCTTTTATCTGTCATCGTCTAAAAAGCAAAAAATAACGTAGGTTTATAGTCTTACCATACATTTCTGTACATTATTACTCTTGTATTGATCGTTTTGTAAAATTAAATACAACCTGTATGTATTATTCAGTTTAAAGGATTTTATTTTCATTTTCATCCCAAGCCAGCAGTGAAATCGCATTTCTGTACATATGTATTAAGAGATTTTTGTTATGCGTCTTTCGATTACCTGTCACAGCCTTGGTCCCAACGGTGAGGGTTAATCAAAATTCTACTGTACTGATATTTTCTCACTTTGGTTGTTGTGTATATCGGCTCACCTCTTCTTTGCACTTCAAGGACATTAGTGTTCTTCTGCTGTCATACTGATACATGCCGTCTGGTGGTTGCTTTTCAGATATATTACAGATTGATTCAATGAAAGTGAAAATTTAAAAAAAAAAATTATAATTGTATTAAAAAATAAACTGTTTAGTTGTTTGTGACCAAAATATTGGGTATATACTAAACTGTGTTTCATTTCTGTTCAGTCTTTCAAATTAACACAACTAAATGATCTGCAAGAGTAGTTATAGAAGAGAGAGCAAGAAAGGTGAACAGAGGAAAAAATTTTAAAGTATTTATTTTTAATAATTAGTCTTTTGCAACAAATGTAAATTCTTCTATCTTCTTAATCCTTTAATATAAATTCAATTAAATACTTTAGTTAAAGCTCATTCACAATGGACCTCAAACAGATTTTCTCATTTTTCCTTCAAAAATTAATAAACTACATGAAATAAACTTGTATTAGTCTGTTTATGATTAAGCGGCTGGTATTGCACTTGTAAGCTTTTATGTCTTCACAAATCATTTCTGGCATTAACATGTTTCATGCAATTTTTTAAAAGGGGGACTGATTATGCATTCATGTAATTTTGTAAATATAACAGTTACTGCTTTATAAAACTTTTAATATTTTGCCGTATTTTAGTGTGTTTACTCTTTCAGTATGATTTTACGCTTGACCCTTTTCAACAAAAAGCTGTTTTGCATTTGGAAAAGAAAGAAAGTGTATTTGTTGCTGCTCATACTTCTGCAGGTAAAACAGTAATTGCTGAATACGCTATTGCCTTGGCAAAGAAGCATGTTGCCAGGTGAGAATACAGAGTTTCCCTTATGTAAGAAATTTATGAAGCATATTCTGGGTTAAACTTAATCTAAACAATTGATGCTTGGCATACATGCTAATAAAATGTTTTCTTTGACTGTACAGATGTAGCATTTCAGTATCTTGCTATATTATATCTGAATATAAAGTATGAAAGTTTAAGCATCTATTGAACCTTTTCCCTCCTTAATAATAATAAATTCAACTTCAGCTTACGTAAAAGTCCCTAATTTTATTTTGTTAAAAATGAGCCTTAAATAAAATGTTTTCAGTTGATGTAATGTCAAATGGCAAATTAGTTTACTTCGAGTAACCTTTGTTTAATTATTTATTAAGTATTATAATTTTAATCTAATATAGATTAAAATTAATAATATATTAATTAATAAAACTAAATAATATATCAATAAACTAATAATATATTAATTGATTAAAACTATTAGACATTTTTGAATTACTCATAATTTTTACCATGTTCTTTCAGAGTAATATATACATCTCCTATAAAAGCTCTTTCCAATCAGAAGTATAGGGACTTTAAAGAAAAGTTTGAAGACGTTGGTTTGATAACTGGGGATGTGCAGATAAATCCTAATGCTTTTTGTTTGATCATGACAACAGAAATTTTGAGGTAATATGAAAATATTTTTAATTTACCATATTTTTATTACCATATTTGGAACATAAATCTTTATTATGCTGGTGATGATAAATAATTGTTCTGAATAAAAAAAAGGTAAAATTTATAATTGAATCTATGATGATTTTGGAAGCATAAAAATTAGAACATTATTTCAAATTAATTTGATAATTTGAAATGCTGTTCAAAGATAAGAATATATTATTATGCATAATATATAAATATAGCTTTATACAGAAACAGTCATCTTTCAGCATCGATACATTCGTGGATTTTGGTAATTTTCTATTATCTCTTGATAGATATATTTCTTAGCTTAATGAATGATTTAAAAAAAAAATTCCTAAGGATTTAGATCTTCATTTTGAATGTGATAGTGATAAAATTGTGTAATGCTTCTTAAATTTCCTTCATTCATGTGGCATGTTAATACTAATCTTACTTTTATTAGTATATTTTTCTCCAAATAAAGAAATATATTAAGATCATGCTTGCTTTACCAAAATTAGCATGCATTTGAAGCGTAGAATATATGGAAGAATGTTGTGCAAGTATTAATAACTTAAGTATAAACTTTGTATTAAATAAATTACTTGAATGGAATTAGGAACATCTTTTTTCTCCTATATTGATGCAGAAAGCATTTTTAAAAAAATTGTACACAATTTTTACACTGACTTTTGCTTTTCCTATCATTTCCATTTCATCGAAGGACGAGGATGATTATAAACCTAATGTAATTTCTTCAGATTGTGCTTTCTCTTGACAAATAAAGATTTATTTAGAATTGGTCTAGAACAAGGCTTAGACTTTTTCCATTCGGGCTCCATATTTAAATGAAAACACTCTCGTGACACCATAAAGTTTTATAACAAATAAAAAAAATGGCATGTTAGAGACTGATAATTAAAATGAAATTCAAATAAAAAGTTATTATTTGGAGAATTTTAATGAGATATTTTTAATGAAGATTCTTATTAACTATTTTTGCTTATAAATGCTAAATAATGTTAAAGGTTGTGTGATAAATTTTGTGATCCTATCATTCTTATGTGCATCTCACATGGGGTCATGGCCCACAGTTTAGGAACGCCTAGTCTGGAATAGTTGATCTAGGGGTGCCTGGAATAGTTGATTTTTGTGGTGTCTGTCTGAGATCACATACAGAGAAATGGAGAGTAATGTCCATTTGGCATCACACAGAGAAATGGAGATTAATACCCATCTGACATCACACAGATGAATGGTGAGTATTACTCCAAAAAGAACAGTTTGCAAATCAGGAGCAAGTCTTGCCCCTCCTGGTTGAGAATCTCTAGCAAAAGTATCAATTCTTGTGTTCCTTGGCAGATGGAAGTGGTTGAGGGTGATATTCTCTTTCAAGATGGGTGTTAGTGAGACAGTCCCACATATATTAACAATATTCATATTTACCCCCCCCCCCCATTGACTTTTCTCTTATACAAAAATCACTTGCAATTAAATATTATGTATTTGTAAAAAAACATCACTTTACAGTTGCTTATACTACCATACCAGTGACTGTAGTATCATTCAATATCTTTGTCAGTATTCGTTTATTTTCCATGATATTGTTCTTTCCATCTATTTCATTAGTTGAAAGGAAGTTTTCTTCCATATAGCAAATTTAATAAAATTAATCACTTAATAAACTGGCATACAATGAATTTAGACTTAATATCCCAACTAATGAGTGAATGGCTTTCCCAACTAGAAAGATTATTTATAAGATGTAAAAACCTTAATAAATTCAGGTGTAATTTAGTTTTATTTGTATATTCTACTAAAATGAAGAATGATCATACTTATGTAAACTGATATTCTCTCTTTAATCATGTAAGTTTATACTGTCCCTTTGATTTAAGATATATATTTTTGTATTATTTATCATCCAATGCAAATATGCAGTGTTGTTACTTTTGCACCTGATTTCAATTTAAGAAGGCACAATTTTATGTCAAATTTTTCAGTTTATCATTATTTGATGAAGATTACTATCATTTGATGCTAATAGGGGCCTTTGTTTCAGAAAATGTACTAATTTATTTGTTGCTTTAGGTCAAAACAATTCCTTGTGAACTTCTTTGCATTTTGTATATTACAATATATCTTTTAGATTAGAGAAAATATTTTTTAAATTCTTTGTTTAATTGTTTGATAGGTCGATGCTATATCATGGCTCAGATGTTGTTAGAGAATTAGAATGGGTTATATTTGATGAAGTCCATTACATAAATGATTCTGAAGTATGTATTAGTATAGATTCTTTAGTTTATTTTGCTTTTATTTTTATTATCATTTGGTAATGAATTACTTGCAAGCGGTTTTTTTGAATATTGCTATAGAAACATTTATCCTTTTTATAGCGTGGTGTTGTTTGGGAAGAAGTTTTCATTATGTTGCCAGATCATGTAAATTTAATAATGTTAAGTGCTACTGTCCCAAATACAGCAGAATTCGCTGAGTGGTTAGGGTAAGTTGTTGTACAATCCATGTAATTATTTTTTAACTCAATTAAATAAGCATTGCAATGTTCTAATGATGAAATAATAATATTGCGATAACAACATAACATTCTAATAATAAAAAAATTATGCTATCATTATATTATCATGATTCTCAATGTATTAAAGATATAACTCTACTGTGATCTTATAATTTGTACTGTTTTAATGAGTAATTTTTTAATTAGTAACTTAAAAGAGCAATACTAATTTTTTAAAGGTTTTATTTATTATTTAACTGAACTATTTATTTTTCAGTGGAATCAAGAAAAGAAAGATATATGTTATAAGTACTTTGAAGCGTCCTGTACCCTTAGTACATTATTTATATACGGGAAGTGTTGGGAAATCAGAGAATGACTTATTTCCAATTGTTGATCCTTCTGGAAAATTTTTGACTAATGAGTAAGGCTTATTTTCTCTTCAGATAGTCTAATTTTTGTAATGATAATAATAATCGTTTAAGAAATTTTTTAAACTAATTTTTTGAAATTTTATGGGTTTCTGAGATACTCTTTCTCTAAACAGGTACATGAAAGCTTGCAATTCTAAAAAGGAGAAAGATAATAAATCTAAGTCTTCATCAGGACCGAAAGGTCAGAGGTACAATATTACTTTAGCACAGGTAAAAATCATTTTCTTTTATTTATTTTTTAAATCATTAATTGTCAATGTTCTCTAAGCATCAAACACAGCGAGTGATCAGATGTAGAACATAATCCATTCAAAGAATATGTTCATTACTTGAATTCTTCATTAACTAGTCATCTGTTTAACATAGATTTTTACTGGATTTTTATTAATTTGTTCTAGAAACCCCAAAATTAAATAAACAATTGTATGGTAATAACTATATTATTTATTTATGTGTAATAACTATAACACAAATCACTTACTTAGTTTGTGTAATGAGCTGAGTTCTTTGTAGTCCATAGTTTTTAGGCCCAATAATACCATCAGTTTTTTTTTCTTTCAATGAAAAGTACTTGCAGAAATAAACTATAAATTGTACAAAAAGGTTATGCTTGAAGTTATGAGAATCTTGTATCAAAACCATTTATAGATATATAAAAGCTTTCACTTTAAATTTCATTTTAATATCCATTATCATGTGATCTGGCAAGTTTGCTGTTTCTCCTGACAATCCTTTAGGGCTGCAGTGGCCTCACGACAGACTGAAGGTTTCTAGAGAAGAGGGTTGCAGGTTTGAGACTTGATTCCACCTAACATTCCCCATATGCATAAATCTGGTGCATGCTAAATTTACTGATATTCAAACATCCTCCAACTAGTGTGGTTTGGAAGTTTGAAGAGGGAATGCCAGTTCAGGTGTCCTCCTTTTCATCTGACCACATCTCGGAATTACAAAGTCTATCTCAAAATAGCTTTTGCATAGCTTCTTCAAAATGAGATGTGCACTAGGGACGTGTAATAGATATGGAACTAAGCTAAACTATTGTAAGTCTTTGGTAGCCAATATCTGTGCATCTTTCCAATAGTGGTGTCGACAGATCCAGTAAGATGCATTTCTACAAATCTTATTCACAGCATAACTTTTTCTTGTGTTTGTTCTGTGAGGTGTTCACTGTATGAATACAAAAATCTTATGCTAAAGTGTGCATTATCACTTTCATTCATAGTTTGAACTATCCATTAATTGATCACCCTTTATGCATTTAGTTATTTATTAAAGCTATTGCCTTTGAACAGTACAAAAAGGGCGTGTGTAATAAAAGTTTTTATTCTTTTTATATAGGAAAAGAATGTTTACATTGGTCTTCTAGGCTATCTACAGAAAAAAGATCTCCTTCCAGCTGTTTGCTTCACTCTTTCAAGGAAAAAATGTAATACACATGCAGAAATACTGTCAAGCAAAGATCTCACTACACAAGTAGAAAAAAGGGAGATCAATAAATTTTTTAAGGAATGCATATCCAAACTTAAAGCTGAAGATAGGAAACTCCCTCAGGTACTATATTTAACCTGTTGTTCATATTCCTTTAGGTGTTTTTCTCTTATCAATAAGAAGTTATTGTAATTTTCAAAAAAATTGAATAGAATTTGACAAATCTCAATGTTTTAGACCTCCCTAAGGATAAAAAAAGTTATGTTAGTCTGTGGGCATGTAACTCAAAAATGGAAAGAGGTGAGGGAATAAAATTTTGGATAAATAACAAGAATTCTGTTCATTCATGCACATGTGAACGCGATACATAAGAAAACAAATGCCACAAGCTAGATAAACAAAAAATTGGCATATGTTTTTATTACAATTGCATTAAATTGGTCGATCTGTATTAAATTTGACTAAATTCGTTTAAATGTTGGCTATCAGTCGATCTCTCTGTTCATACTTATGTGATAACTCAAAACTTGCTCAAAAATGCAACAAGTTAGATGGATGTATTTAGTATATACCAATCCTGTAGATTCCTGTCTAATTTTGGACCAGATCTGTCAACTGGTCGATTCTTTGCTGATCTGTATGCGAGTACAATAATACCAAAACTTAACAAGCTATATAAATGAAGTTTGGTATGTAGTATTGACTTCTAAGTTGCAGTTCTATATCGAATTTTGAACTCGCTCTGCCCAAGGGAAGAGGTCCAAAATGCATTCTTGATTCTTTTCATTTTAAGACAAAGATTAACACAAAACATCCTCACTTTATTACTTACTAATTTATTATTTAATTTCTTTTCACTTAATTTAATTTTTATATTTACTTTTGTTTTATTTTTCCTTTTTGTTATTCTATTGTATATTTTCTTTTTTTACATTTCATAAGTTATTCTTTTGGCCTGTTTTGTCTAAATTCTCTTTTCAAGGAGGCCATTTAGGTTGATGACCCTTTGGCCATTGGGTGGGCCAAAGTAGATCTTTAGTTTTAGTGTTTTTGATGTTTTTCTGTTTGACACTCTGGGGGTCTTGATGTGAAAGAGCCTGTTGCTTGTCTTCGGGTTTTGTCCTTTTGGCTGTCTGTGGTTTTCTGTGGGGTCTTCCTGCTAGATTGGTTGCTTCATGACAGTTCATCTGCTTCCCATGTGGCTTTGGCTTGGGCAGGATTTAAATCTCGTCTTAAAACAAAACATGCCATATTTTAGAACTATACAAGAAAGACCTGGGGAAAATATCCCCACTGGTACATCACATATATTATTTAGCAAGATATTTTGAAGTGTTCATTGATTTTGTTATGAATATTTTGTTATTTCTAATATATAATAATTTCAAAATTTAATTAATTTAATAAATGACACATTCATAAAATTAGGGTCATTAAAACAATCATAATTTTGTTAATCTTAATATAAGTAGACTTTTTCTTATTCACGTTTAATGTATGAAATATTTCGATCTGTCCTTTTCTTCCCACAGGTAAAATTAATGGGTGAACAACTAGCTCGAGGATTTGGTGTTCATCATAGTGGAATTTTGCCCATCCTTAAAGAAGTGGTAGAAATGTTGTTTCAAAGGAGCTTATTAAAAGTAATTGTAACTTAAATTTTTTATAGGCTTTTAAATATATTTATAAGTACTGAGCTTCAGTTAATATTTTAATAATTAATTAATTATCAATTTAAATGTTTTCAAATGTGTGAGTGACTTTAAAAATATTGTTGGCTTATAGTGGTTGTGCTATATTTAGATTGCACCAGAAATGCATGTGTATATTTGTAGATCTAAATTCCATTTTTATGTTGTATTGGATCTTGCAGTCATTTTAAAATTCTAATGATACTGTGGAATACAAGGTGATTCAGAAATCTAGAGAAACTTTGAAAATCAATAGTTTGCAAACGAATAAGATAAAAAAATGCTATTTTCTCAGAAAATATAAAAATGAAACCAGATTTTTTTTTTTTGACACACTCCATAATTTATTGGCAGCATAGATTCCAATTTAAACCACCAGATGATTCTGCAATTGTCAGAGCTTTGTGTTCTGTAGGATAGGACCGTGAAATGGCTTACAAATGTTTAGAATGTTGTCCTTCACTCAAGAGCTCAACTATCTGATGAAGAACCATGCTTTTTATAGCATTATTTGTCATTTCTAATGTAATGAAAGAAAATGAGTGACATATATGTTGCTTAATTCTGTAAAAAAAGTGTTTTCCGTCTGACAGCTGAACTCCTGAATAGAAGATGACACATTGAATATTTATAAGCTGTTTCCCCTATGACCATTGTCTATCCCATGTAATGCATAGCTCCAACAACAGTGGAACCATCTGATGGTTTAAATTGTAAACTATGCTACCAATACATTTTAGTTTTACAACAAAAAAAGGGGGGAGGGAAAAAACACTTTCCTTCCTTTCTTTATTTGGAATCTTTTATTTGTTCATTCTTTTTTGAATTATTGATTTTTACAGTTTTTCCAGACTTCTGAAACACTCTGTATACTGTGAAACGTATAATAAGCTTGTGCTATAAAGGTAATAATGTAATGGTTAGATCATTTTAGTTATTACATTATATGTTATATATGTACAGTAGTATAAATATCAAGAAGAATAGTTGGAACTTTCTAATTTAATTATTCAATTGCATATTAGGATATTAAAAATCATGCCATTAACTAAATTTTAACTGCTTGTAGATTCTGTTTGCTACAGAAACTTTTGCAATGGGTGTCAACATGCCTGCTCGAACTGTAGTATTCGATTCCATTCGTAAACATGATGGTCTCAATTTTCGTGATTTGAAACCATCAGAATATATCCAAATGGCTGGGCGTGCAGGAAGACGTGGTAAAGATACTGTAGGAACTGTGATAATACTATGCAAAGCTGATGTTCCTGATTCCTTAGCATTAAACAATATGATGTTGGTGAGTTGTTTTATTTCTATTTTGTAATCACTGTATCTTCATCTTGACTTTGAATCTATGTTTTATATAATTTGATTTTTGTTGAAATTTTGTTTACCTGTGCACTGGAATGCAAAATGTTGCTTCATTTTTTAAATACTTTATTTATTTTATAGCATCTCAAATTGTTTGAAATTGCTGTCAGTTATTTGAATTTGTATTTTGTTATGTAATATTAATATAAATGTAAACAGTTATCTTTACAGACCAAATTCAGATCCAGGTTAATTTTTAATGGCTTTTTTGCATATTTCGCCTTCTAATGCTTTAGTTTAAAGATATCAGTCGTTAAAATATGAATAAATTTTTTTTTATTTTGTATGTTTTGTTTTTATAATGTTCCCAATTGGGAACTGTGGTCACTTCTGATTAACCTGTTAATTCCCGAATTAATTCTGCTGAATATATTTTGATGAATATCTCAAATCTAAGTTATGGTCTAATTAGAGTAAAAAATGTAAAATTCAAGCAACTCTTTTGTTAGTTTCGAAATTATAGCCCGTCCTCATTTGAGGATGCTGGGCGTTCTAGCGATAAAAAGTTTTTTCTGTTAGTGAAATCAGTAACCTTTGCAACAATATATAAAAATTGCAATAAAGGCCTAGCCATTGAATTTTTCAGACAAATTTGATTTAGATTATTTTATTTTTTTAGTATTTACCGTTAATTATTATACATTAAATGTATTACTTTTTATTGTAAATATATTACATTAATGCTAATAATAACAATAGATAAACTGGACAAATTTTACAAAAAATTACTTTCAAACATTTTTGTTAGACTTAACTGGCACATTTCGTTTATAAGATCTTCGGAAATTTTATTTGTGCCTATTTCTTCATTGAATTTTGAATATTCGGGATCAACTTTTAACCAATTTACTTGTGTCTTTTTTCGTTTACATTTCATTTTTGATGAAGGTGTTCCTGCACAATCTTCATCCAAATCCATATATTCATTGATATATCTGAAATTTCAATTTTAGTTGTACCTGCTATATCAGATATTGCAGGCATAGTTGTATATTCATAATCGAATTCTTCATCATCTGTTTACTCATCAACGTCTGCCAGAATAGCAATAATATCTGCTTAAATTTATTCTGAAAACAAATATTCTTGAGCTTATGAAGGTTTAAATTCATGGTTTTTACATTATATTTTCCTAAAAAAAAAAGGTAAAATATGAATATTGGCTTTAAAAAACTTTTGACGAGTTTTTAATTCAATCATTGCACACAAAGTACAAAAAAAATGACTGATTCTGAAAATTGGAATAAAAATTAGTGACATCTCCCAGCATCCTCTGGTTGAGGACAGCATTATGTGCCATCATTTTTGAAAAGGAAAATTTCAAAATTACAAAATAATTTACTATCATATGTTAACTTAGTACTCTAAAATAAAGTATTATAATCGACGTAATTACTCACCTTGATTTTAGTTGATGCAGCTGTCCGAAAACCAAATGCATCTGCGAGGTATGAAAAATCGCAAAATGGAGATGTAGATTATGAAATTATAAACAATAGCAGCTCCAGGGAAATTTGCAGGAATGTTCATCATAACACCAGCTATCTTTATTAAAGGAAAAAAAAACTTTTGAAGGAATCAAAAAATTCTACACTCTGTTTTATTCACTGTCCTCAAATGAGAATGTTGGGCGTTAATGGGTTAAGCTCAGTACACTAGAGATTGAAATGGAAAACAGTGATGACCAGACTGAATTTTCTTATTAAGCAAAGTATTGTAAAAAATATTTTATAACTAAGCAGAGATATGAATTCAATTGAAACTTTTATGAATTTAAATGAATAAAAAATATAATTTGCACAAAAAAGTATAAAAAATGAAACTTTATAATGGTATTTTTATAGCACTCTGGGAAGTAGTTCAAATGCAATACCCTTTTTCTCTGCCCTTATGGTACTGTAATCTTGTTATTTTCTCCAAATTATGCATATTTACTCGAGTTGTTACAATAAGGCAATAAATATCACTTTTCAGCTGCGATAAACAACAGGTAACTTTTGGTCGTGTTTGAGGTCCATCCTTTTTTGCCTCAGTTTGTAAAAGGATAATTATGACTTCTAGACGAAACTCCAGATGAGTAAGTTGGTTATGTTTCCAGTGGGTTTCTGTATGCAGTAGCCATCAAGAAACAACTATATTTAGTACATTTGCAAATAAAATAAACCACCATTTTTTTTTTTTTTGTGAAGTTGTGACGGTAGTTTCTCGAATTTTATACAATTGATAAACCCCACCTAGCCCAGAATTATATTTATGAATCCGATTTCGTTGTTCTATGCATACCTTTTTCTTCTGTTCATGAAAATATGTTTTAATTAGCTTGATTGGGAGATGAAAATATTAATTAGAATAAACAGTTACTACAGAATTATCATTCCAGAGATACATAAATACTTATCTGACACATTTAAAATCCTCTTCCCCCGATTACAGATAAAAATGAATTATTTTTTCGCCAAAACTAAAGCATTAACCTTTTAACAATAGAAGGGGATTTCCTTTCCTGAATTATAAGAGAATTGTCCTTTCCATTTTCTTTTCAATGGAAACGCACAATAGAGAAATCCCTTCTTTTATGGAATAGTCACGACTGGCCAATGTTCCCAATCGGGAACATGAAAATTTAATGAATTATAGCAATTGCGTTTCTTATTTATATAATTATATTTTATATGTTATTAGTAACATGGGCATTTTTAACTATGTGTACGGATTTTCAGAAATTTTGGATTGTTTTTAAATTTTTTAGGAATTTTTACACTACACGCAACTTAAAATGTTAGAAAAGCTAATTTTTAAGAATTTCTGTACATTGCCCATTTTATATCTGAAACATAATTTGTATATCAAAAGATCAAGCTTACTTTCAATTAAAATTAATAATTTTTCAAAACAATATGAATTATATTTTATTTTTAAATGAATTTCCAATTTGATGTTCCCAATTGGGAAGATTGGCCTGTAAATGGTTAATGCTGTCACAAATGTCATAAATTGTAATTCATTTAACATCAAAAATTCTTAACCAATTGTGTATTGATGATTTTTTTGTTGTTCTGTTCTCCTCATTTTAATGCTGATATTTAAATGTATTTATATGTTTTTAGGGGAAACCTACTAAGCTAGAATCTCAATTCAAATTAACATATAGTATGATATTGAATTTGTTAAAAATAAAGACATTCCGAGTGGAAGATGTTATTAAACGATCTTTTGGAGAATCGGGTAATCAGAAACAGCAAAAGATTTACAGAGAACTCCTGACTGAAGCTACCCAGAAGCTTGACAGCTTAAAGAAATTAGATTGTTCTCTATGCAATGTTGACATGGCTCGGTACATTATATCCTTAAAAGAAACTAGACTTTTGAAAAGGGAAATTATGGTATGTACCCATAATGTTTTAAAATTCTCTTTTCTAATTATTTATTCTTTGCTAATTAAATTGATTTTTATTCAATAAATATGTTTCTTTAATAAAAAATGATTTTATGAAAATCACTTTGTAATGTGCACGAATTTTGTATGTATTCATATTTTTTTCAAATGTATTCATACTTTTCAGTTATAAAGATAATAGGCGTTTTTAATTTCTAATAATTCTTTTTTTTAATTCAAACTTGTATTAATCTTTTTTTTTAAAGATTTTATTTAAAGTGAATGCAATTTCGTGCATTTCTTTTTATGCATTATTGTCGCCTTTTGGAACCCTGAATAAAAAGTAACAGTTCACTAAACAAATGTAATGATCTGTATTTGATAACTCCAAACAATTGATTTAGTTAACTTTTTAAGTGGTCACATTTGACCCATTCATAGAGATATAAGCTTTATTCTTAACCTTGCAAGAATCCAGGCAGTTATGAACAAAGGCTGCTTGGAAAATTAATAAGGAATTGAATGGGAAAGTTACTTTTGATTATTGCAAAGTAGAGTAATTTTGACTCGTACTTTTCAATCATCATAAATCGGCTATCTTCAGTGTGCTTTATTGCCTGTTATGTCTAAAGAATTATTTTATTAGAGATAATTGGTTTGTCACCATTGTTTACATAAAAAAATATTTGCTATTTCAAAATATCAACATGAAAATTTTATTTTAAAAAAAAAATTTTAAGCATTTAAAAGTGTTAAATATTCAGGCACATTTTGCAGTAACATGAACAATTTTAACGTACATGCGTATTTTTCAGTAAAAAAGTGGCGAATCCAGGGGGGTGCTATGGGGCTGCAGCCATCCCCAGAATTAAACCAAAATTCTTGATTTTTTCGAATTATTACACCTGTTTGTTCTTAATATCTTTTTTAAAAAAATAAAACATGACAACATTGCTTTCTGTCTTGATGGACTTGGAAAATTTTGCCGCTTTTGTAATAATTTCACTAGTACTTGTAACGGTTAACGTGGTCGAAAACATTTTTTGGCTAGTTATTTCATTCATCTCGGGCCTCTTTTTCACTATAGTGTAATCATTTATCGAAGAACAGTTAAATGACTTTAAATAATATTTGTAAGAAATTAGCATACATTTTATGTTAATGTTTTATTTGAAAAGTGCAAGTGTTCATGTTGTAAAGTGTACATGATTTTATGTTTTCCACAATGAAATTATACATCATAAAATTTATTATAATGTGTGTACAATATTTTTAGTCTTCTTATAACAAACCTTTGTAAGATAATGGTCTATACTGTGAGGTCCTAAAGTATCAATAAGAGCAAGTTTTTGGTATAAAAGGAATGTTTGTAATGGTGTGGGTGTGTTAGAAAGTTAGCATTTACAAAACTGTGGGAAATCGGATTTTTTTTTTTTTATCTGGCCGGCCCTTCCCTACCTGAAACCAAATACAAGGAGTCTATTGTACATATGCATATGTATATTTGCAGTAGAAGACTTTAGTAGTAGGCTTTAGCTGATATTTTTTTTAGCAAAAGCTTCTTATTAACACCATTTCTCATAATGCCTTTTCTGAACCCTTCAAGTAACCAGACCAGCTTTTCCCATTCTTCATGTTCTGATTCAAAGCAGACAATTCACACTTATATATGTGTTTGTTAAATTTCCCTGTGTAAAAAATGCTTCTGATTTCGAAGATTCAGTTGCATGTCCAATTTAATTGTTCATAACTCGAAACTGGAAGTTATTACATAAAAATAATTAGCTACTTGAAGGTTAAACTTAGTGATAAAACTGAAAAACATATCTTTACACTGCTTGAACCAACAGCCTGGTTATACAATCTTAATTACTCAGTTCGCACAGGTCATAATTTGGATGTGGTTGGCTGTTAATAATTTTACTTTCTTTAGCTTTTATCTTTATTTCATAAGGAGTGTATATAGTCTTTATATAATTTATTTGAAAATTATCATTTTCATATATGTTCACAGTTTAAAAGAAGGAAAAGAATTTTTTTTCTTAGAGTATAATTTAAATTGACATTATTATGCTTTGTTTAATTGATTGTTGCTTATTAAATGTATTTGTTCTTTTCCAATCAATTGTTGAAATTTTGTTTCATAAAAATTTGCAGGAAAAGAAGTGTTCACAAGCTCTAGCTAATAAATTGCTGGTTCCAGGAAGAACTCTTGTAGTGTCCACGATTGATCACCAAAATGTTTTATGTACATTATTAAGCTTGGATAAAGAAAATAAAATGAAAGTTCTTGGTATTGCTGAAAAGAATAAGCCATCAGATTCGAAAAATTCTTCAACAAAACCAAGCATTCTGCCTTGGACTAAGAAGCTATTTTATCCTAGTGAGAAACAACCAGAAATAATGAACGTAACTTTTTCTGATATTGAAATAATAGGAAATAAAGTCATGAGGATAGATGATAGTGCAATACTTAAGGAGTGCAAGAGATTTCATGCAATGTAAGTGTGCAGCTTTTGCTCTCTGCTTGTCAATATGAACTACAAAGTATTTTATTGATAGTCTCTGTACACATTGTACCTTGTTCTCTCATTTTGTTGACATTATTTTAAATCACCCTGTCTATTCCATTATCATTTCTTCATGTTGTTTTAAGTCATTCTATTGTATTCCTAATCTTTTACTATGCATGCAGTAAAAACAGTACAAATGTATATCTACTCTTTTAACATATTAACCACTTAATTGTTTCATTTTCTTTACTCTCTAATTAGATGATACTTTCTCTTTGGGAAATGTGTTGTTGTTTTAATTTACCTAAGAGTCCATAGAATTCTTGAGATGTTTATGGATTCCATATAATTTTAATAATGAATAGGACTCTCTAAACAGTAAATATCCTGGTTTCCCATCTTCTTACTCAAAACAATAAACGGCCATAGAACCAGAGTATGCATTCGTAATTCTTCATTAAAACAATAATAACTTTTTAAGACTCATTGTAAAGACAGGTATATAAGGTGTGTTAGTAATTTTGTGACATACTCACCACTTGGAGAAATGAGTAATGGAAACTAAAAATAAGCTTCTTTCTTTTACTGAAATTTATTCTTTTTACAATTTACTTTGGAGGTATATTAGTTTTAGAATCCAGTTTATTTAAAATAGTAGACCACTTTGAAATAATGAATTAAAATTGAAATTCAAAATTCATTTTTTACCGAAGTACTTATATTATTCCCTTAATATATGCATTCTAAAAGAGAGAAAGAGTGAAGTGATTGCTTAGTTGAAATTATCAGTGCTGATAGGTCATTGAAGAATTGTTACATCACAACTTTTAACAAAACAATAAGGTAATTTGTTGAAGACTTCAGTAACTTCAAATATTGACCATAGATCAAAATTATCTGTTCCATCCCAAACAGTCTTCGTGGATTTTAGTTATTAAATGTATAGATATGAATAAATTTTGTTTCTCATATACTGGTATAAATAACATATCTCATTGGATTTAGGTCTACCAATGAAATTTGTTTCTTCTTTTCCTTTGAATGCACTTTTAACTTATTTCTTAATTTTTTAGGTTGGACTATTTAAACACAATATCAAAATCTGGTGAAAACTCATTGTATAAGAAGTAACCAATTCTTTAACCCTTTCTAACTCAAATTATTATTGGTTAGTAAAGAAAATTAAAAATAAAAAAACAACTTCAAAATATTTCTTATTTAAAATTGTTCATTTATTACAGATTAATTATTTCTTAATTAATTAATTAAAATTATTCATTCACTATTCATTTGTATCTGGATCATTTTGTTATCTAGGCTCCATCTAGCCTATCCAGATATAACTAAAAGTGAAATTGCATGGAAAAGCAGATTACTACAGAGATGCTAAATGGTATTACAGGCCCTTGAAATGGTTGAATGTTTTGAAGTGATTAGGAATGAACAAAAATTAATTACTACCAATTAGTAACAAATACGCATTATTCAAATGATCAGCATTTAAAGATAAAGTATAGTACTAGTTAAATCACTAATCAGAGTTATAAAGTTGGTTGACAAATCAGATATTGTAATTCATTTGATTAATTATTCTTTAGAATTTCAAAAGAAGATTAATTTTTTCTCTTTAAAAATATTTTTACTTAAAAAAATATTTAATCTGCATATTATATTTAATGGATAATACATGAAATGAAAAAAGTATAAATAAACAAATCCTAGTTTTATTTAACTTTAAAATGTACGAAGTGTAAATTTTATTATATGCTAAGTTTTTTAAAATTATAACGATGATAAGTAGATTTTTTATACCCTCAAAAGTAAATTTTTTGTAATAAATTAACTTTTACTGACTTTGAATTGATTGAACTTTTACAGGGACTAATTTTCATGTATAATTATTGAAAACAAACTTATAATATTTTTGTTGTGATTTTCTTTCATTATTCCCCTTGTTTTGCTAATAATCATATATATGTGTGTGTTAAAACTGATTGAGTACATTTTGTCATTCATTGAATAGAAAGATATTAAATTCATTTTTTAATTTATGCTGAATATGTTGTTAATTTTAAAATATTTTGATTCTTTAAAAAATTTATTGCAGGAATTCCAACCCTGGACATTCAACTAGTGCTGCATTTCAAGAATTATGTTGTCTTTGCGAAGCAAACTTAAACAGTTTCCCATCAGCTAATATAAATTTAAAAGATATAAATTTTGCTCCAAAAGTACATGATTTAGAAAGATTAGAAAAATCGTTTGAAAGTTTTACATGTGTAAAGTGCCCTGAGTTTTCTAAACATGTAAGTTCTTTTGTTCTGAAAATATACTGCAGTTGTTGAAATTTCTTTATGTATAAATCTCATCCTGATTCAAAATATTTTTTTTTATTTACAGTTTGAAGAAATTTATACTTTTATGCAAATGGAAGAAGACGTTAAGGAATATTCTTACCAGTTGTCGGAGCAAAGCCTTTCTCTACATCCTGATTATGAATCTCGAAAAGCTGTTAGTACATGTTTCTCTCTTTATAAAAATATATTGCACGTCATTCTTGGTTAAATTTTCTTGGTGTTCTTTTCCTGAATGAAGGATCATGTGTTTTATAATGCATTTGCAAAATAGCTTTTAATTGTCATGTTATTTTATTTTAAAAATTGATATATCATTTCTATTGTTGATTATTGCTTAATTATAAATATATATTTTATTTTAGTTGATTTAAATAAAATTGTCATATATTAAAGAAGGTGTTTCCTAACTGTGGTACGCATGCCCCTGGGGATGTGCGGCAAACGGTTAGGGGTACAGGAAAATAATGTTGGTAATAGTGGAAAACACAAAACATAAGGGATTAAAATGGGGAAAAAAGATAGAATTTTTTCTCCCAAGTTCATGTGAGAAGTGAAAGCGTACTGGGTAGCAGTGAAAGAAGAGTTATAAGAACTTGGTGTTGATGCAAACAAATATTTAATACCTTTCATGCATGCAGAACTTGTGAAAAGGGACACGCTCGTCTTGTGCATATATTAATAACAGGTTTCACAGTAAGTTTGATGCAGATAGATGGATGGTATGCATACCCGTGGACATGAGTTTACATCTGTCTTTATTTTACCCTAATTTTGTATAACATGTCTCTATGAATCAAGATTAAAGATCATGTTGAAATTGTCTTACATTTCTATTGGATCGATGAGTAATTGTTAGTTTTCATCATAAGTTAATGTGAAATTCAGTGGGAACATGGAACCAATACTGTTATAAAAAATGGAATAAATGTAAAATCAAAAATAAATCCTACAAATGTTATAAAATCAGCTCAAGTTGCCTCTTATGTTAATCTGAATGTATAACCCCTTCGGGACGGACGCCCGCTGAAGGAAACGTGCCCACAGGACGAGAGCTTGTAAGCGCAGTCTGAGCCCACCGGCCGAAGCATTTTCTGCCGCTAAGCCGAACACACATTAAATTTCGTCAAAAGTCCTCTTTACATAATAATGCATAAAAAGTGTCCTTTACATAGAAATGAAAACATTTTTAAATATGCGGTAAATGATATCATATTCTAAATCATAAAAATGTTTAATTAAAATACTTGATTTTTAATAATAAAAAATAAAAATATAGTGTATTTCCCTATAATTGAAAGTACCTAAATAAACATGAGATTATTGATGCAAAATTCGAAAATATAGGAAAAAAATAAATATTTACATTCAATATCATAAAATACTTCAAGAAAATTGTAATAATTAACTCTTCAAAGCCTTCTGAAAAATCTTCTATTTTAGGATTACACTGACATGATGGAATTGGAATCGATATATTAGTACTATCCTCTTCTAATTCAGAATTTGAAGATTCATAACTATCTAAAGAACTCTAATAATTTATTGCTTTATCACTATCGTCGGAAAAATCCATAGATTTGTCATTTAAAAATTTACATATTTCCTCCTCGGAAAGTTAATGCGTTCTTTTAGCAATAACCGCAAAAATAAAACAGAGAGGCATAAAAACTCTTGACAGAATATCTCCCATAAAATCCCCCACCCAAGCGAGAGGAGAAACTATAAACAATCATTCCAAAATGAGTTAAAGAGCTCTTTAACACATGCTTCTATTTACACTCGCCAGCACGTGTTTCTGTTTATACTCTCAAAAATCAAGTAATTCTAATAAAATGATTCACAGACACGTAGCCCACTACAATCTGAGAGAGAAATACTAATGTATGGGACCAATCTTTTGATAGAAACATGGAATAGTAACACCATCTGATAGAAAACATTTTGTTCCAAAAGCCAAACGCATATGTGCGGCTCTCGGCCCACAGCAGCAATTTCACCGTAATGCAAGGATGTAGCGCTCAGCCCCAAGCTGAGTCAAGCTGAAACACACATATGCGGTGCTTGTGCCGAAGGGGTTAAAGTTATTAATAAAAACTTGTTTGTGCAATGGGAGGAGGGGGATTGTGACAATAGGGGGTACTCAAAAAGACTAATCAATGGGTGCATAATATACAGGCACCCACCCCTGTCTTCGTGAACTAGCACATTGGCAGGATTGCAGGTGGGGTACAGGTGGGAATAAAGCTTTGGAACCGCTGTATTAGAGCAATGAAATTAATTTCCAACAAATGGTGATAGGCTGCTATTTTAAAAACGTTTTTTTTCGCTTTCTGAATGCTATTGTGACATCAGTTTCTCTATATTATTTTGGATATGATTTCTTTATAACTTTTATGTGACTTTTCAAAAAGGGCGTAGTGGAAAAAAAGTAATATGTATCTTTGCATGTACTGTAGAATTAATAGTTGTAAAAATAAATCAATTAAATTCAGTTTTATTATAATTTTTAAGTTTTGTTATTTAATTATTCAACGACTTATTTTGATCGACAAAAAAGAGAAAAGGAAATTCGCTATTTTTGCCAGATACTAAAAAGTACTACTTTAAGATATTAAAAGGTAATATAACTTTAAAAATAAATCTTTTGAGAGTTTCCTTTCAGAATATATATATATATATATATTGTGTCTACATATGTATTAATCTTGTTAGGTATACTTTTCTTTCATTTCAACCTTTAGTTAATTATTTAGATTATATTTTCTCATTGTTTTAAATTACTTTTAATCGTTCAATTATTTAATTATTTTCACATTTACATATTGACTACTGTGCTGGCACTTATTCTCCCAGTGTCATTTTTTAAAATATCTAGTGCATTGGTATTTCATTACAGATCAGCATGTTTTATGTATGTCAGTTTGTTTTATGGTGAAATGTCGATTCCTGTTTTCAATGTTTATGCAAGAATATTGATTCCTTGTGTCTCAAACATTTAATATTATTAGACCCTTTTGAACTATCATTGTATACAAATTGTTTTCATCTTGCACTAAGCTTTGCTTACTAATACTGCATGTGCAGCTGCTTTGTTAATTCAATACAGTTCTATTAGTTTATTTTCAGAACTATTTTATAGAAAGAAATATTAAATTTCCAGTTGATCTAGAGTATAGGTATCAAATCATATTTACCTTTTCAATTTCTCATTTTAATGAAGGGTTTTTAAAAAATTCAAAGAATTTAATTAAAAATCCACAGTCATTTTTAGTGAAAGAATTAAACATTAAAAAATATTTTAAAAAATTGTAATTTGTTCTCAAGGTTAATGTATTTTTAATGACAAATATCTAATTATATATCTGCTTCAATACTGAAATTATTTCACTAAAGGACCTTTTATAATGCTGGTTATTGTGTTTGACTACCAAATTTATCTTGCTCCATGGTTGCCTGTGCAGTCTCAACTTACGGACCAGAAGGTTTCAGTTTAGATATCTGATTAAATCCAATGTGTACAAGGGCCTTGTGAATGCTAAATCCATTGGGATTAAACATCCTATTGTTTGAATTGGGAGGAGTGGATGGCTCTGGTATCTTATTCATCATCTGACCACAGTTCACAATTATAAGGCCCACCTCAAAATATGTTGCTCAAAACAGGATATTAATGTAAGGGAACTAAATTGTCTTGCTTCATGTAAAATCTGTTTTATTTTTCTGATTATTTATTTCTTTATGAAACGTTCTGCATTTTTGGTGCTTGGATTATTATTAACACTTCACTGGAAACATTATAGATAATTTTTTTTTAATTATAGGTACTGAAAATATTAGGATATATAGATGAAAATGAAAATGTTCAACTTAAGGGAGCTGTTGCCAGAGAAATGAGTAATCACGAGCTTCTTATCACAGAACTTCTTGTTAAATCGGTTTTCACAGAAAGCCCTCCAGAAGAAGTTGCGGCATTACTGTCATGCATGGTCTTTCAGCAGAAAAGTGATGATGCAAATTTGGAGTTGCCTAGTCACATGAAAGAGGTAAATATGTATAAAGATTTTTTTTTTTCAACCTATAACCCCTAAAATGTTTGGTAATAGCATGATTCAACATTTTAACGGAAACATTATAAAGTCTAATAATGTACTGTTTGTTGAAAGTGTATAGCATAGTGAACAGAATTTTACATGTTATATAGTAACAAGTTTATGTAGAATGGTACTATATGAAAAGATAAGGCAAATAATCAGATTTCAACATTGCCTTGGATAAAATGCTGTTTTTACTATGATTTACTAGCCACCTTTTGCGACCAATTTTTTCACCAGGAATATTGATTATGTTCAATTTCTGTACGTACATTTTTTATACATAATTTGATATTCAGGGTTCCCTTAACAAAGTATTTTTAAACTTCAAATTGTGATGGACATTTAAGCCGTGTTATTTAGTAGCCTTGCACTTGTTTTCTTCACTGTGTACATAAATGCCCCTATTGGAGTGAAACAGTGGCGAATCCATCCCAGGGCTAAACCAGAATATTTGATTTTATTTAAAATCACTACAACTGTTTGTTTTTAATTTTCCTTTTTTTTAAAAAAAATAATAAAAACGTGACAACATTGCTTTCTGGCTTGACAGGCTCAAAAATTTTCCTACTTTTTTACTCATTCCATTTGTAGATGCAGCGGTGGTCGAAAACATTTTTTGCCTAGTTATTTCATTGTATTTTTTATTAAATTAACGAAAGTATTGTATTGTTCTTTATGATTCTTATTGTCAGGTGAGTAAAGTTAAAGTGTTTTGGTTTACATAAGCCATGAGGTTTGACATTCGATGTGGCATTACAAAATTTTTATGACCTCGTCCCCCCAGACCCGAATTCTGGAGTCAAATCACATAATCTAACTGTCCATGTCATATAAAATCTAATAGCATGCTGTCTGTGTCAATTCACTTTTTTATTTCTCATCCAAAATATATGCAGTTCACATAATGTTTTATCATTATGATGGTGCCCCTTCGCATTGGCACTTGTACCATCACTCTTGCATCCCAGTCACTAACCCCACTGGCCTTTTGTTTAGACAATGAATAATTTTTGATTTAATGACTTTTGCATTTACATTTTATCTTTCATTTTTCCATTTCCATTGTATGACTGTAAAACACCTGAAAACAGTTTTTTTTTAGTTTATTTGTATATGATTTGATTTCTTTTGACTGCTTTTCATAATAAGCATGATGATAATAGCATATTTTTCTCTCCCTTTCTTAATGTAGAAAATCAAAGAAATACGAGAAGTTGCTATGGATATATCTGCAGTGCAAGCCCAAAACAGCATTATTGATCCGAATTTTGTTTCGCAGTACAATTTTTATTTGGTACCTGTTGTTTATGAATGGGCTAAAGGAACCGTAAGTATTTTTTATTTTGTTAATTGTCTTATTTGAATTCTATTTTTAGATTAATTGAATTGCTTATATTGTCTTGATTCTGAAACTGTTAATTATTTCAAATAATCATTTTAAATGAAAATGCAGAATTGTCTAACATGTTTTATGTGAAACTCGTTTATTTAAAGTAATGCAGTTGATAAAAATTTCTTAATTAAAATAGACAACACAAATTATAAGATCTTTAACTTGAAGTAACATATCTTAAAATTTCGGGATTAATTTTTGTATTAGTAGTGCAATTCAAGTTAAAATAATCATAAATTTTGACAAATTCAGTTTGGTAAGTTTATTTTTAGCAAGTGTTTTCATCCATCCAACATAAATTGAATTTCAGATGCTTTTTATTTCTGTTTTACTTTCAGCAGACTCAAAATAAGTGTTTTCAAGGGGCCACTAAAACATGACAGAGTATTGGTTTAACATAAAAAAAAAGAAAATTTAAGAATCTGCTTTTGTTTGTCCTAGAACCCTACAAAACAGAATTTTTCTCTATCACAAGCAGTTGTTTTTTATGTATTTATTTTTATAGATTTAAACTGCAGGTTTAAATTTGTTACAATATGTGCATTTATATTAAAAATATTTGGTGTGCAGGCTAATAGAGCCTTGGATTCAAAAAAAGCTATTTGCAAGTTTTTGACTCCTGCAAGATTCTTGTTTCACCATACATCTACTACTGTATATCAATCTGATGCATATTAAGTCAGCCTTTGTGGGATCAATTGTACTCTCTTTGGTGTGGTACGGAATGCAAGTTTGTAGAATGAGATACTTTCTCATGTTTCATCCTCAAATATTGACCATGGATAAAAATATCTGTTCCATCCCAAACAGTCTTCTTGTGGCTTCATATCTAAAGAAACAGGTGTCTAAAATATTCAAAAAGTGGTTGCCTTTCAATAGTGTGTGAAAACAATGTAATTTGCATTGTGTCATTGAATAAATTTTTAAGTAATTTTATAGGTAAGTGCACATCTTCACTAATTGGCCAAATACACTACTGAAAACAATGTTTTATATTTTATTGCAATAATACTACT
Organism: Araneus ventricosus; assembly: GCA_013235015.1. Taxonomy (NCBI): domain Eukaryota; kingdom Metazoa; phylum Arthropoda; class Arachnida; order Araneae; family Araneidae; genus Araneus; species Araneus ventricosus. The sequence continues at coordinate 48,428 of BGPR01002760.1, read as the reverse complement.
CGGAGTTGAATAACGCATTTTAAAAGGGCTATTGTCAAATTTTTAAACTTTTTTTCACTTTCTTATGTACAATATAGACAAAGAGAAAGCATTGCGACTCTCAGAAAATTCGATCTCAAGATTTTGGTGAATCTACAGATTTTAGACTTTATTGAATCTGAAAAACATATTTTTGAAACTATAAATCTGTGTCTTCCGCTTGTATGCATATGAAAACAATAGTTGAAAGACAGAGAGAGGAAGATAATGAAATTTTGAAATGTGGTTTTTACATCAAAATTTGTAGATCTGTATCTAATTTTGGATGTAATCTATCATCGGGAAGACTGTCTGTTTCCCCATGTGTATGTGAACACGATAACTTAGCTAGATTAATGAGATTTTACTCGTGGTCTTTAGATAAAAGAAAATGTAGATTTGTATCAAATTTTGAAGCATATCCATCAAAGAGTAGACTGTCCATTCATGTGTATGTGAACACCATACACCAAAAGTAAAAAGAATCTAAAATGTAGTTTTTGAACTGCATTTGTATATCTGTAACTACTTTGGAACAGTTCAGTCCATCGGAAAATGTTCTGTACCAAAATGCATTATGAATTCTCTTCACTGTATGACGGCCATATTGTGGAAATATACGAAAAAGTCGAGGAAAAAACATTCTCGGTTTCTCTTAAGGCAATGATGGCTGGATGGAGGATTGATGGCATTTGATCAATGAAACAGATTTATATTCTATGCTTTATTTTTATGGTTGAATTTTCATGGGTTTGATGCAAGAATTTACCTTGATCTTCTTATTAAGTGGAAAACTTAAATGAGCCATTTTAGCACTTGAAATCGTTGCTTTAGAGTTGAATCTTTGCATCTGTCTAGTAATGCTACTATCAAGAGAACATTCCTGACTTTTTAACACTAAAACTAGGTTGCTTTTTAAAATTGTATTTTCACCTCTCTCGGAGACTCCGACCATGCCATTAGCAATTATGATAAAATGAAGCATTTTAATCAGCATAGAGATAATTGATAGTCTTTGCAGTATTTAAATAAAATGCTTACATGTATTGTATTTTTAATCGTCTTTTGGCGAGTCACAGGAATTATTGCTAGAATAACTTGTAAATTCAGATAAATTATGCGTCTTTTTTTATTTGCAGATATTTGCTGAAATAATGAAAAAGACAGACATTGACGAAGGCATTATTGTCCGGAGTATCCAAAGGTTAAGTGAATTGCTAAAGGACGTCCGTAATGGCGCAAATCTGGTTGGGGATACTGCTTTAGCCAAAAAAATGGAAGATGCGTCTCACCAGATAAAAAGAGATATTGTTTTTGCTGCGAGCTTATATACCCAGTAACGTAACTGTTTTTAAAAAGTCTATTTCAAATAAAATCTTTATTATGTGTTTGCAGCATTCTGTTGTTCTTTGTTTCAATTAGTGAAGAGAATAAATTTCATATTCTCTATATACAGTCTGACCCTACTATATTGAGCCCAATCTGTGTCTAATTCAGATATAGTGAACAAAATGTTAAGTTTGCCTTTCATTATGATATTTTATTTAGTACTTGCAAATCTACAAAAATAAGAAACAGAATTTATTCAATCAGTGGCATAATTTAAAACTTTCTTTTTAATTAACATAATTTTTTCAAGTATTTGTGTATACTATTAGTGTAAAACCTCCATCCCTTGAAATCTATGGATGAGTTTTCTGTTTTGTTTATTTGGAGTAATGTAGAACTTTCATCCCGAGGACGGATATCCCTCGTCAAAGGGAAACTGGATCCTTAGCATGAAAGTTCTGTTTACCCAAAATAAACAAAACGGAGAACTCGTCCATAGAGGGCTTATTGCAAAAAGTGTTAATAAAGGAATAATTTTAATTTAAAAGTGATTATACTCACAAACAGAAAAATATTTGGCAGCACATCAGTGTGGTTGAAACTGAAAATCTTCAGCAGTGGATGAAACTTTTGTCTACTGTATAATAGGGCATGAAAAGGAAGCTTTGGCTGGAAGACTACATATTGATTCTTTCTGAAAAAAAATTAATCAGCAATTTAAAAAAAAATTGTTTTCCAAGTATAAAATAAGTGTTATTGCTCATTTAGAGAGAAATGTAAACGGCAAAAACATTATGGAATGCCTATGTGCATTTTCTTACATTTCAAAAATTTATCCTATTCTAAACGAAATTCCAAAACCTGAAGGAGCCATTACAAAATTTTTGAAAAAGTTTGTATCAACCATAGAATGATGATAAAATTTGAATTTATTTAGAACAGAAACACATGGTCCATTGTCTGACATAGACTTGTATCCCACTGAGGGTCACTTCGAGTACATGAATAAGAAGTCGCCGGATAAGTAATCGGGTTCACGCTTTTCCAGTGCTTACATAAATGGTGTTGAGTTACCTCCACTCCGATGACGGAATGTACCTTCTGCAGGAGGGGTTGGGATTTGGCCGGTGATGGCTATTAGGACTCCACCCTCAGTTCCTGCTTTATGTTGCAAATACTATCATTCAGCTTTCTCTGGACACTTTGGCAGGGCAGGGGTAACTCTTTTATGATTACTTAGGAGTGTAGATGAGCCGGAACGCCTTTTCGGCACTGCTTTTTTTGCCCGAGAAATAAATAAGAAAAAACTAAAAACCTCCTTAATACAGCACAATTTTTGTCATTCAAATTAGAGTGTTCTTGCACTGCTTAATTTGCGACTGTACCACTGATGATCACCTAGACTTGTATCTAAACGGGGAGCACGTCAAATGTGGGGATGAGAAGTCGCCAGATAAGTAAGCGGGTTCTCACTTCTCTAGAGGGTGTTGTTGGTTAGCCACGTCTCCAATGATGGGATGGGTCTCCTATGTAAGGGTTTGGTGCATGGGCCATTTTGTAAATGACCAAAATACCCATGGTATTGTCGAGGCGACCCCATCATTAAGCAACCCAGATGCTTAGACAGATCAGGGTTTATCATTTATGGTTGCCTAGACTTGTGCCTAATGTGGATGGTGGAGCATCAGGTGCTCTTGGATGAGAATCTGTCTGACTCAGTATGCTGGTTCCCGCGGTTCCTGGAGGTATAGAAACGACCTGTGAGGTTAGTAAACGGCACCATCACCGATGACGGGACGTACCTCCTCCTGAGGATTCTGCATATAGACTGCCCGTAATAGGAACTATTTTATATACTTCACGTTTCCTGTATCATTATCTGCAGCAGTCCGGTCATTAAGGTACTCCACATGCTACGGTAGGAAGTGCTTTCTTTTTATGGTTCCCAAGATTAAATGTAGGTTGTTACATAAAAAATATTCAGAAGGAAATATGTACTAAAACATTGTTCCAATTGAAACAAAGTGTGATTTTAGAGGAACTTTTAATTTTACAAAATGCTCTGTTATCATAGAAACCATCATGTTATATGAAAATCTGAAATAAAAGCTGTCGAATGGTAAATATTGGAAAATAATTCTGTTTTGTATAATTTTGTAAACTCAAAATTATTCCAAAAATGTTTTAACTACATTCTGTGAGAGAAGAGTGAATATTTGTAAATATTTTTACAAAAATGTAATTAACTTATTGTTATGAATATCTCTTATGATTGCTTTGATTTGTTAGCAACATATCTTTCAGATATATTTTCAGTCAGTTGGAAGTATTTCAAGTTTTAATTGTTGTCCACATTTTAGAGGGATGTATGCATATCTGGAAAGAAAATTAAATGTGATAATTATCAAGTGAAAAATTTTCCAACTGATAAACGTAAAAAGAAGAAGGAAAAAAAAAAAAAAACCACCTAAGAATTGTTAGTGTCTTATGTTTTTTAAGATGCAAATGAGCATGCATTTTTGTTAGGTGTGATTTTGTAATTTTCTTTCTTTTTTTTAACTTTTTGTGAGATCAAATTAATTTTTTAGAATTGAATCTATTAGATTCTCGGGTACAGCTACCCAAAGATTCAGTCTCTTGACTGTATAATAGGGCTTGCCTAAACGCAGTTTGTTGATCTAATCGTTGCAGATAATTTCTTTGGCATGTAATTTTGCTTAGACTTAGAACACGGTGCGGTTCCGCCCCCAGGTTCTCTAAACTTCGCAAACCGTTAATAAATCTAGTACCAAATTTTGCAAGTTATCGCTTTAAAATTTCAAGTTTGGCGGACGTACCGTGTTTTAGTACTTCTGTGTTGAATGTATTGTGAGAATCTCGGGAATAATACATAACGCGGGTTGAAGTGGGAATGCCTTTCGAGCAACAGTGGTGGCAAGGAATAATGAAAAACCAGCTCTCCCGTACCAAAATCCGAAAACTTATCAAACTTATCACAGACAACGAAGAGACACTTTTCCCTGGTCCTAAATAGACATTACACTGCATATTCTCTTATGACTTTCTTGTTTATATATCATAGGGGTTTTTTTCGCTTATGCTTTTCAAGCTTCATGCATACCCATCCGACAGGTACGTTTTAGACCTCCCGAGTTCACAAAATACAATTTTAGACTTATGTCTGTCTGTGAACACGATAACTCGAAAACTATTAGAACTACCGGATGAAATTTGGTATGTGATCTTGACACATCATTTGTAAGTTTCTATCAAATTTTAGACAAAATCCGTCCACGGGAAGTCTGTATGTCCGTGTTCATGTCAACGCGATAACTCACAAACTTAAATAGCTAGGTGGATAAAAATTGGCACACATTTTTATCGTCAGGAATGCAGGTTCATGTCAAATTCTGGACCAAATCCGTCAAAGGGTTGACTGTCTGTCGGCCTGTATAATCGCATACTTTTGAACACAATAACTACTTTAAAAAATTACTTTGATAAATGAAATTTGGTATGTGGCCTTTTTACCTTAATGGTAGATTTGTGTCCAATTTTTGTGTTAATCGGTTAAAAAAAAGGCGTTCAAATTGTAAATTTCGTCTTCTTTATGTTATACCCAGCCCTATTGATAATCACGCCGGCTTCTAATTACAATTCCGCGTTGAATGACTTTCGGAAATCGTGGTATGACGCTCCGCTTATTTTTTTTCTCCTCTGCTTTAGGGGTTCCTGTTCGTTTCACTGCCTTTTAGCTTATTTTTTTTCTCTACATTTGTTAGGAAGGAGTATACGAGAAAGTTTAGGGGAGACCACTCCCTATGTTTTTTTAAACACTTCTTGAGTGCCCAACCCTGGTGCAGGCCGAAGTTCTTCTTTCTGCCTTTTCTCTTCACATCGGGAAAGGATTGATTAATTTCTATCTGCTTTCAGGTGTTGTTTTTAGAATGTATGTTTTTTTTCTTTGTTCTTTCTTTCATTATTTCTAAAAGTCCAATTTTAGAGAGGCAAAAAGAAAGTACTTCAATGAAGTTGAACTTGCGACCAACCTGGCCACTCCGAAGGGTTTGAGTGGCCGTTAATAGAGGTTATTTTAACATTATATCTAAAGGCCAGAAATTATGTGCCTAACAAAAGTGCCCGTTAGAGGCATGACCATGACTACTAGGCTATAGGGTGGCTGCATAGAGGAGTATAAACCAGATACAACCTTTTTACAGTTTGACTTTTTCGAAATTTCGGGAGGGGTGTTAGAGGAAAATGCCTCTCAGGCATGTGAACTTTTCAGTTCTCATTTCCTTGAGGGTAAAGGGATATTTAACCTAAGTTTAAAAACTTTATAACTTTTTCTCCTATTTTTCGCTATTTTTCTTTAACTTTTAAAACTTTGTTCGGTCTAATTGAAATGGATTGTATTGTGTAAGTTCACGAGAAAGAGTTGAGCGGAGAACACTCCCGGTGGTTTGTTTTTTCTCTCCGCTCAGTGTTCTCTTGTCATATTTTATATTTATTTTATTTATTAAATTTATTTGTATGTATTAAAAATTTCGAAAATTTTGATGCTTGTTATGTGTCTTTAAATGCCAAGAAGCTATTGAAATTTACCTGGATGAAATTCTAAAATGTCTTTTAAGTTGGACCATACGGTCAAATTCCAGTGCCCTGCTTTCTAAAGCTTCAAATATGTTCCTGAGTGAAAATTGTGTAATCTTTCAGGACTACGAATACTATTTTTTTTTTTTTGAATGTGCGACCTTTTGGAGCACAGGATAGCTTTATATGCTGAAAGAGTGAGAAATTTAGTGAAATATTGTTGGCCAAAGTCTCAAAAATGGAATACTTTTGTCTGCAGATCCTCCAGCGGATATGTGGGAATTGGTGGCTGCTGGGCCTTGTGACATTTGATATACCCTGAAGAGCCAGAAAAACTGGTACATCTTCTTAATATCGTGTCGGGCCCCCATGAGCACGCAGAAGTGACGCAAAACGATGTGGTATGGACTCGACTAATGTCTGAAGGTATCCTGGAGGAAATTCACACCATGAATCCTGCAGGGCAGTCAACAAATCCATAGGAGTGCGAGGTGGCGGAGATCTATTCTCAACAGCATGTAGCAAGGCATCCCGGATATCTTAAATAATGTTCATCTCTGGGGATTTAGGTGGCCAATGGAAGTGTCTAAAGTCAGAAGAGTGTTCCTGGAGCCACTTGGTAGCAACTCTCGACGGGTGGGGTGTCGCATTGTCCTGCCGGTATTGTCCCAATCCGTCGGAATGCACAATGGACATGGATGAGTGTAGGTAATCGGGCAGGATGCTTAAGTACCTGTCACCGGTCAGAGTCGTCTCTAGACGTATCAGGGGTCCCATATCACGCCAACTGCACACGTCCCATACCATCACACAGGCTCCACCAAATTGAACAGTCCCTTGTTGGCAAACAGGGTCTATGGATTAATGATATCGTCTCCATACTCGTACACGTGCATCTGTCCGATACAATTGGAAACGAGACTCGTCAGACCAGGCAACGTGTTTCCAGTCATCAACAGTCCAATGGTAGTGTTGTCGGGCCCAGGAGAGGAATAAAGCTTTGTGGGATGAAGTCAATGAAGGTACACGAATGGACCTTCGGCTCTGAGAGCCCATATTAATGACGGTCCATTGAACAGTTCGCACGCTGACACTTGTAGATGCCCCATCATTGAAATCCGCGACAATATGAGGAAGTGTTGCACGTCTATCTCGTTTAAGGATTCGCGTCTGACGTCAATGGTCCAGTTCTTTCAAGGTCTTTTTCCGGCCGCACCGATGGCGGAAATTTGATGTTTTACCTGATATCCGATATTCAAGGTACACTCGTGAAATGGTTGTAAGCGAAAATCCAAATTTCATCGCTACTTCGGAGATGCTATGTCCCATCTCTCGTGCGCCGATTATAACGCCACGTTCAAAGTCACTTAAATCTTGATAACCTGCCATTGCAGAAGCAGGAACCGATCTAATACATTTGTCAGACATCTGTTGTCTTACATAAGCGTTACCGACCGCATCGGGTTACGATGATTGGTTGCATACCCCCGTTATTGGCAAACTCACGCCTGTACCAGTTTTTCTGGCTCTGCAGTGTATTTCTATCTTAATGAAACGAACGTGTTCTCGCATTATCGAACCTTTGTATGTTGTAGAGCTGCTCATTTGCATGTTAGAAAGGACTCTCTGGACAGTGTGCTTCCACTTATAATATTATTATTTTATGCGTCTAGGACTCAAACAGAGACAATGTCGAGATATTTTTACGCACAGCCACTTATGTTGCCAAAAAGTGGTTTGCTAGATGCAGGGCCGTACCGAGGTGATCATTCGCACTTGGCGAAACTCGCAAAGCTGCCCCCCCCCCCTCCTTTAGCGACACATTTTCATTAATTTTCCAACCCTTCTGTAAAACTCCTACCCGGAAAAAACTACAGTCCTCCAAATATTTTTAAATTTAGCATATTTTATAATTTATTAACTAGGTTTAATAAAAATTACGTATTCTTAAAAATACTTTAATGAACTATATTTATGAAACATACTGTACACAACAAAATAAATATATCGTCAAATAAATTACAAATTGCACATCTTTATATATAAAAGGCAAATATTATGACTCACTCATCACAAAATCTCCCAAACCGCTGGGACTAGAAACTTGAAATTTGACAGGCCGTTGCTTCTTGGGTACTCACTAAGAAAGGATTTTCCGAAATTTTAATTAGAATTTAAATTATTTAAAAATTACTTTAAATTTTAACGTTTTTCCGGACTAACTTCGGATCCTATTATCGAAAAAAAAACCCCATAATCTTAAAGATAAAAAAATTAGCTTTTCAATGACACCGATTTTATTTCCATGCTACATTTTTTTCAATTTTAATTGATGTTTCAAAATTTTTAAAACATGAATTGTAACAATGTTTTTTTGTTGTAAAGAAAATTCAAACCATCTCATTATTTCATCAAATCTTTTATTCACGCACTTTTGCAATTGTTACGGTTGAAATAGTATAAATTGTTTTCTTGGGAAATTAACTCCAAAACAGAATTTTTACTTTAATATTCATTGCATTGCTGAAATATTTTATCGCACTTGCTTCAAAGTAATATTTTTATATAGCGTGGCAACAAATATTTGATTTCAGGTTTGTTTTTATTGTGCGTGATTTAGATTAAAATGATTTTTATCCTTCCTTCAAGCATTTAATGTCATGCTTTCCTGCCATTTTAAAATTATGAGGCGTGAAAACGCTTTCAAATTTTTGTATAATGCATTATAGGTAATTTTTTATTAAAATGTTGGTTAGGCTTAAGAGCTTAGGTATTGCCGCCAAACTTGATTTCCTCAAGTGATAACTCATCAAATTTGATATTAGATTTAGCGCAGTTCAGAACTTATATGATAGGAAGCCCAGCTTCACGGTAGAGGAAATAGTCGTGAAGTTGGTGAGGGGACATTATCGTCTCTATATATTCGGCAAATACCATGACTCACTCAGTCATCATGAAATCTCCCAAACCATGAGGCCTAGAAACTTGAAATTTGGCAGGTGGTTGCTTTTTGGGTAGTATGTGCTCACTAAGAAACGATTTTTTGAAACTTTTATTAGAATTTTAATTAATGAAAAATTACCTTAAATTTTAACGTTTTTCCGCAATAACTTCGGAGCATAATGTCGTACAAAAATCATTTTAACATCATTTTAAAGTTAAAAAATTAACTTTTCAATGCCACTAATTTTATTTCCATGCGATATTTTGTTACATTTTAATTCATTTTTGAAAATGTTTTCGAACACAATTTTTAGCGGCATAACGGGACAGAGCAAAGGCTTAGCTCAAAGTTTCTCAGGGTAACGGTTCTATTTATAGCATTGGAGGGGGAGGGGACGATTGGTGACGGATTACGATCAAAGGAGAAATGCTACCCAGTCATAGTTCACACCAGTGGCGGCGAGTTTAGGTCAGACGCCCCCCTACTTATTTAGGGAATGATTAAATTTTTATTTAATGCCTTAAACTAGGAATTACAGAAAAGCAATAATATTCAAACTAAATTTTTTAATTAAATTTTTAAATTTCATTGTCTACTCCCTCCCGGGTGTTTTAGATGTCTATCAAGTTTTTACCGCCACATTTTTTCAACCCAATCTGGCATACACTGGTTCACACGGGGGGTCCAGGATGTTCGGCTTTCGCGGCCATATTCAGCGTTAATCATTCTACCGATGAGTGATAGATGAATTGATTGAGAGTTATTTGAAAAGTAGTTTTTAAGTTTCGTTAACTGTGACGCATCGTACAGAATTTTATCTCTGGCATTTTAAAATTTACGTCTTTATATATGTTACTGTGTGCCAAAAGCAATAAAATATTATCTTTTTTGTTCATCTTTCCCGATTTAACGTGGGTGCAAGCGCGATGGGAATGCTATAATTAATATCAAATACAAAAATAAAGACTAATTTAAACGGGCGAACCAGCTGGTCGCCGAAGGCGGCTAGTATTTTCTAAAAGACAGAAAATAAAACAAAATCTATATCTTATTGCTTATGGCAGCTATTGAACATTGGCTTTTGTGTGATGCATAATAAAGAAGAGAATTTATTTGTTTCGCCCTATGTATGGTGTATAGTACATAAATTACTGATTAGAAATAAAAGAAATTAGAGCTGAAATTAAGAGTTGAGTATATATGAGCTGAATTCAAATTTAATTAATATCAAATGACTTTTTCTAGATCAGAGGTTCCCAACCTGTGATACGCGTACCCCTGGGGGTACGCGGGGAACAAGTTAGGGGTACTCAAAAATGTTTTTGGTAACGGTGGAAAGCACAAAAGATAAGAATATTGTAGAATTTCGTTTCATCAGGTTCGTTTAAAAAGTGAAAATCTTACGAGTTCGAAAGCCAATTTACGGAATAAGAGAAAAGGAGAAAGTAGATTAATATCTAGTAATTGAGTAATTGTTACTTTTCGTTATGACCGGCTGCCACGACTACCTGCTTACTTATCCGGCAGCTTCTCATCCGTGAACTTCGCCATGCTGAGATCATGTGATTAAATAAGAAGATTAGTTTGTAATTTTAAAAATGATAAGTATTGTTGCAAACATACATTTTTTAAATTTCTTTAAATTAAAGAAAAAAATTGTACAGTTATTAAATTGGTATCATTAAAAGGATATTTTTTTGAATTTTAAAATGTCGTAAAAAATCATCTTTTTTTTTTAGATGATATATTTGAAAAATACGGCGAAAAGACAGCAAAATCTTGCCTACTTTTTTATTAACAGAAATTTTAATTATCTTTTGAGCTTTGAAAAGTTGATAGTGATTCTACTCATATTTTGAAGAGCATATGCGCAAAATTTCATCAATATCAAGCAAAAATGACGATTTTTTAAAAAGACAACCAACATTCATATTTGTATACTTTATTGGGAAGTAAAATTTTATGGTTAAATCAGTTAAAATTATCAAGATAAGTAAAATCAAGGAGATGATGAATTTGGTGTAGAATAGTTGCATTAGATTTTTTATGCAATAAACACGAAATACTATAATGTTAATTTATATTTTGTTTGTAATCATGCTTTTTTATGCATATTTTTACTACTAATAAAAGAGCATATATGCATAGGTGACTGTCTGTTGGCAGTCTACAAGAAAGACAATTGAGCGTAGAGTTGCCAAATTAGGTATAAACCTACTATGAAGGATGGCAAAGTACGCCTCAGTGAGATTTTTAAAACTTTAATACACTGTCTTATATTTCAAAAAAAATTATCTGAAGGATAATTTTTTAAATGATGATAACAGTCTAGTTGTCGCGTAATTTTTTTTCTTAATTTTGACAATTTTTTTTAAAAAATATTTTTATATATAATTTACAGCTATGCCGGATTCTAAGTCAAACCAATTTCATTGATTCATCAAATCTTTAATTTAATATTTCTCTTAATGTTTAATTTAATGTTTCTCTTATGCTGAAAAACATGATATAAAAATTTATTTTGATTATTACAATATAAAACCTTCTTTTGTTGTAGTGAAACGCTGCCATTTTCGTTGCTTTTCCAGTTTTTTTAGTCTAATTTTTTGTTGATTCTTTGCTACTTGAAATAAATTTACTTTTTTAAATAGATTTACTATATTATTTTGATAGATTTACTTTTTAGCTATGATCTAAAATCCATTTTTTCACTTAGCGCAGATAATCTTCAATGGAAACTATACCATTTATTTATTTGTAATAATTAGGTAAAACATTCAGGTTATAGTCAGATAAATAAAGTGTAATAAGTGTAATTCAGATCTGAATTATGCATGATCGAAATAAAAATTAATTTTCGTTGAATTTAATGATATTAAAGATCCATTATGCCGAAGACTTTTTTAACAATTGAATGTAAAAATCAAAGTCGATAATTTTATTAGATGCAAAACATATTGCCTTAAAATTTAGGTCAAATTAGCTTGGGAAAAATTAAATAAGTTGATGTTTTTAAAATTGGTTGTCATAAATAATATATAATTAATAAAATGGGCGAATCAGCTGGCAGTTGAAGGCGGCTAGTATTTAATACAACAAAAGCAATTTAAAATACAGAAATAATTTGAGCTCACTTCTTTTAAACTAATTTATCTCCTTAGAAAAGAATGAAAATGTCCAAGTATTTCTTTATGCGCCCACTCTCTGATGAAACAAAAACAGAAATGCAACATTTCCTTCGTATTACTTGCCACTAAAGAAATACCAAAGGACGAGGATACAACAGGAAAATTAAAGGAAGGATAAAGGGGCCTCTTCCAATAAGGACGAGGCCCCTTTATCCTTCCTATAATATAGTAAACAAGATAAAATAAGACCTCCCCACCCTGAAACGCAAAACTCTAGGAAAAAGTGCGATTCCCCTTTTCCTTTGAGCTTTTAATAGTGAAATTACCTGAATTTTTTGCCCTCTCTCCTCTCTTAGGTTCGAAGAAGATTCTTGAGGCAGGCGAGTTCCCCTGTCCAGCTATTTTACGACTATAAAATGAGATGCAAAGAAGAAAAAGCATGTCGTTTTGCAAATCTCTAGGCAATAACCAAACCCATGGTCAAAGAAGGACCCTTTTCGGCTTGTTGGAGGGGCCTCTTTTTCCTGAGGCAGCAAGAAACTCAAAGTTCCAAGAAAAGGCGGTCACAACCAGACAAGCTGGCAACTTGACCACTGGACAAAACAACTAACCACTGAAGACTTATTCTCAAATTCTTTTTTTATTTGCACAGCAGATCGTACCAATCTAACTCTTAAACTAAGTTTTTTAAATGGTCATTTTTGCGCCCCCCGTTCTGCCTGCGCCATTGGCGGGGGCCAATCTCGCCACCCCCTCGGTACGGCCCTGGCTAGATGTATGGAAAAAAATGGGATGGTATAAAACTTCATTGTTTTGTAAGTCTATGCTATGGTATCCCATTTTCAATAAAAATTTCTGAAAAACACGTTGGAAAGAATTTGGTCAAAGAATCAAGTAAAAGGAAAATGTCTTCCTATTGAACTCTGCATTTGATTAGCTGAAACGGAGTATAAACAAATATAACAAGCAACATACATTTGTATCTTTTCAGCTTGGTTTTCTAAACTGATTTTTATACGTTTTGACCAGTAAACAAATGGATAATTTCCTCGAAAAGCATCGATGCGATTAATTAAGTAGAATTTTAAAACGTTCGTGTGTTAAATACAATTGCAAATTAAAAACATTGTCGAGTCTTGTCGTCTTCCTTGCAGTTTAAACAATACAGGCGAGCTTGTTAGTCTTAAAAGAAATTATAATTTTTCATCTTAGTTAAAAAAATTGTAATTCTCAAAATAGTAAACGGTTGAAAAACAATTTGTTCTAAAATGAAATGATTTTACAAATGTTGCAAAGATTTGTTCTGTAAATGAAAAGATTTTGCAATATATATGACTTTTTTGTTATACCTTTATTTGCATTGTGTTTTCAAAGTGTTATAACATACCAGTGTTTAATATTTATTCGAAAATCATTGTAAAATTAGACTTGCTTTTCATATCAAACTATTTCCACACATTGTCATTTTACATGACCCAAATAATGTGTATAGTGTTGAAAATCAATCATATTCAAGCAATAACAACTTCATAAAAAGGTTTGGAACTAAATATGTTCAGTTAATTTTAAAATACATTTGTGAAAATCGGCATTCTTTTTGACTAGACAGGCTGAAAAGAGCCGCATGATTAATACATTGTCGCCAAAGTCGCAACGTCATGTGTTACGTCAGTTGTTATCGCTGCAAATGATTACGTCGTAGTACGCATTTTCATTAAGAGTCACTGATAAAATAAAAATAAAAAAAAGTCGTCTGCTCTTTCTTTTTGTGCTTTTTTTAATTCGAGTAAACGTCACGTGGTTTCGGAGTCGAGAAGTTCCCCTTACTACGTTTCGGAAATTGAAGCGTGCAGCAGAAGATAACTTTGAAGGCCGTTCTATTTTCAGAACTGTGTAAAACTTCTTGGAGTTCTTACGGTGGGCGTTGTTCGTCCAGAAACGAATAGGAATTTGAACAGAGCGCTATCCTACGTTCTCGTCTTTGTTCTGCGAACTAGCGGGGAAAAAATTCGTTCTTCTCTTCTATCCGGCGGATTGAACTGCAAGGACTATCTGTGACGTAATCAAGGAGCATTATCTTCCGGGATCGGCTGTGTAATCAACGAACAGTTTATTCCGCAATTTGAGACACCCGTTCTTTACACAGTAAGTGAACTTGGGTAGTTGTAAAATTTTTTTTTCCAGAAAAAAAAAGTAGTAGTTCGCTTATGGTTGTTTGAACAAATTGAACTGCTGGAAAAGCAATTTTGCTATCTAGAGAGAAATATCGACTTCAGAATGAAGGATGTGTAGATTGCTTTAATTTTATGTTTATAATTCTCTGTGCTTCGAAAGCTGATTCTATTTTCAGACTTAATATTTTTTAATGCGGTCTCTTAGAATATTAATAAAAATTTGGCAGATATGCATACATATGCATATAATGCTGTAACTTATTGGCATAAATATTAGAAGGTCCTTCTAAGTGTACTCGTCTAAATACTTAATGCACTTTCAGACTTAAATCTACCATAACCTGTCAAATGAACTCTGCTAGATAGAGAAGTTTTTGCTGTAGATTTAATGTTAATTGGTGATTTTAAAATAATGAAATTAAAAGAGTACAGATTACTGGATAAAGAACTTCGTATTAATAAATTATTATTGACTAAATTAAATCGCAAATCGATTTTATTTTTCTTCCATTCTGATTAAAAGATTTTTTTTCATCCTTTTTTCTATGAAAATCTTTGTAAATTATATTTTAACTAACCGCATTTCGAACAAATATTATTTTGTAAATTATTTGGTAAATTAAATAATTGTAGAATTATTTTATATTATGCTTTGGTTGTTACTTTTTTGTATTAAATCTTTTTGTATAAGTTTTAAAAAAATATTGATAAGATTACTACATTTTAAAGTGCCTTTTAACAGTTTGAAAAATATTTTTTTTCAGTTCAGTTTTTAATAATGAACATCTTTTTCTTGTGTTTATTTCATTTAAAAGTGTATACAGTAAAACCGATTACGCTCATTGCTTGATAATCCTTGTGATCTAACTATGTTTATTCAGCTGCATAAATAAGGTATTCGGATATTTTGACTCAGCTGCACGCAATTCAGATAAGAGTTTTGATTCCATGAACTCGATTACATCAAAAAGATGAAGTAGATCACAAATACTAAGGGGTTTATTCTGGTACCCCCGGTTGGGGTGGGTTCCGTTGTTAACGTGCGGAACCCCCCCCAACCGGGGGTACCAGAATAGACCCCTAAAAGATATTGGCTAGGCATTTTTTCAAAAATCATTAATATTGTTCTTTCGTATCCTGTAAATAAAATCCATGTGCATTTCTGGAAATAATATATATTATATATATATATGAAGTCACTTGAATTACAGAACCTTATGTAAGAGTTGCTGAAGTATAAGATGATCGAGTTTGAAGCCGAGAAAAATTATAGTTTCAATCGGTCTTTGGATTTTTCCTTCATCATCAACATTCCATTCTGTAAATCTTTAACATTATTCAAAATCAATAAAAGGAAATCAATCAAACATGAACAATAAAATTGTTTAAAAGTAAATTTATATTGAATGTAGCTAAAGAGTCTAGATAAAATTAATTTTATTTAATCTTTCTAATGATATCCATTCTCACTAAAAACGAAATTTAAGCAGTAAAATTATTTCTTAACCAAAATCTGTTTTTCGCTCCACATACATTTATTATAATAAAAAAATTCCTCTGTGTAGAATAAATTATGTAACGTATACTATATTGAATTTCTAATGAAACACGTAATTTGTAATGTATTATTTTAATGTGAAATTGAGTATAGACTTTAAATTCCTTTATGAATTGTGTTAACTTTGGTAAAACTGAATAAATAATGCAAAAATCATCTTTATTTGAGGGAGGCAAAAGATGACAGATCAACGACAAGGAATTAATAATGTATTGTAGCAGTTACATGACTGGATATTTTACGGCTTATTATTACGATTATAAAAGTTATTAAATCAATTAAGGTATTTCAACTGTATTACAATGAAGGCATCGTTAAAAGTTTTGCGAGACTGAATTGTTGGCATTTCATTTTCATTTTTTCCATCTTTTTTCTGCAGCGTTTTAAATCAGTTAGCGTATTTATACAGCATATTTTGTGTTGAAAATATGAATATTAGTACAAAATGGCCATTCGAATTTTACCAATGATCAGTTGGCGGAAGATCTGGAAAGCATGCTGGTCCAACAATCATTCCTGGTCTCTGTTTAACAATCTTTTCTCGTTATGCATCTGTGGAAAGCTTTAAATGACAGATCAACTCGGATTTTTTTTTAAAAAAATTAATAACTATATGTAACTTTTACAAATGGGCTGCCTGTTAATACCTAGGCACAGTCAGATAACGAGAAGATATTTCGATTTAACTTTGACTTCCATACCACGTTAATCTCTTTTAGATTCGAATCCGTTATGTTAGTTTTTGATTTGTCACAATCTGATAGGGTATTGCTATAAAAATTGACGTCGATCTTTCGACTGAAATGTCATTGCCAGAGCCTCCTGTTTCCCCTGAAGTGCCGTAGACATAAAAATTAGTCACAATAGTCTATGTTTTGCAGTTATTTTCTTCGTTTCATGTAGGAAACATAACCAGTGACGAATCTAGGATTCCGGTCTGGGGGGGGGGGGGACATAGGGAAAAAAAAACTTTATATCGTCGTGATGAATGTTAAACCTCAAGGATAAAGTAAACCAAAAGACTTTAACTTTACAGACTTGACTCACCTGACAATAAGAATCATAAAGAACAGTACAATACTTTCGATAATTTAATAAAAATTACAATGAAATAACTAGCCAAAAAGTGTCTTCGACCGCGACAAAGCTACATATACGAGTAGAATGACTACAAAATTAGGAAAATTTTCGAGCCTGCCAAGCCAGAAAGTAATGTTGAAATGTTTTTATTATTTTTTAGAAAGAGGGAAATTAAGAAAAAACAGTTGTAATAATGTTAAATAAAATCAAGAATTCTGGCTTGGCTTTGGGGGGGCCCGATAGCCCCCCCTGGATTCGCCACTGAACATAACACAATGTATATATATATATATATATATATATATATATATATGTTACGGGTTACTTGCAGGAAAGACTTGAACTTTGACTTCCATACCACGTTAATCTCTTTTAGATTCGAATCCGCATAGTTCTTGATTTGTCATACTCTGATAGGGTATTTCTATAAAAATTGACGTCGATCGTTCGACTGAAATGTCATTGCCAAAGCCTCCTGTTTCCCCTGAAGTACCGTAGACATAAAAATTAGTCACAATAGTCTATATTTTACAGTTATTTTCTTCGTTTCATGTAGGAAACATAATACTATATATATTTGTTATGGGTTTCTTGCAGGAAAGACTTGAACTAGACAGATTTTTTACTTTCTTGTATGTGGAATATATAAAGTATTATAATCGTCAAAATATTCGACCTCGAGATTTTGATAAATTTTCCCGTTTTAAGCCTCCCTGAGTCCGAAAACGCTATTTTTGGAATTGTCCGTCAGTCCGTGAAAAGGATGACTAAAAACCGCAACGACTTGGAAGTATGTAGTTTTGCACTTGGTCATCACGCCAAAATTTTAGATTTGAATCAAATTTTGGACGAAATCTGTCCAAGTAAAGTCTTCTGTCTGTGTGTATGTGATAACAATAACTCAAAAGCGCAACGAGCTAGAGGGATGAAATTTGGTGTGTGGTCCATTTCGAACCAATCGACCAAAGGAAGGATGAACAACTGTGTACTCGAATCTCTTCACAATACTACAAAACGTGCCATAATTGTGTGCGTAGACGAGAAAGTCGAGGGGAGGACCCTCCCTCTGGTTTTAAACAGGACGATTTGGGAGAATCATGTCTTTATTTATACGGTCTACTTGCGTGTTAATCATGAAATTTTTTTCCCCCTATGGATCGTACGATCCGATCTTTTTATTTCGCATCTTACTTAGTAGATACAGTGAAATACAGTCGGACCTCTATTTAACGAACCTCTTTTTTGCGAATTTCTCTATTTTGCGAACTTTTTCTTGGAACCAAGAACATTTTGCGAATTTCTTCGTAAAATAACCTCCAAATAGCGAAGTGCATTCTCTATTTAACGAACTTTTTCTTGTGATCCAATATTTTTTTTCTCCCTATTTCTCAAAATATTTCTAGACATTTCAAACTTATTTTTTCTTTTAACACATTTTATGGTGATCAATGATCTTGAAGCTGGAAAATGTCAAAGCGAAAGTGCTTGAGCATCAAAGAAAAATAATGAATTCTTCATGAGGTGGATAAAGGCGTGAAAAAAAGGATATTGCCTTAAAATTTGATATTCCTCCAAACAGCTTATCAACCATAATAAAAAAATAGTGATAAGATACAAAATTATGATTCATCGAATTCTTGTTCAAAACGTTTAAAAGCATGTGTCTATGTAGTTGTGGATGAGGCAGTTTTGAAGTGGACAGTGTGAAAAATAAAAACAATACAGCAATGAATTGCGATGATGATGAAGATGGAAATGATCACGATGCAGAAATCAACAAACCTTCGTATGATGAAATGCTAAAATTCATTAATTTTAATATAAAATTATTTTTTAATTGAAAATACAGTGTATTCCCGGACAATGGTTTATTTTATTCTTGTTTTCCTTGCAGATTTCTTTTTGATGGGTAAAATATATAAAACAAATAGATATTAATTTACAAAATAAAGGTGTGATTAATTACTTTTTTAATAATATTTAGTGTTTATGAATTTAAAATCTGTTTTGAGTAGTTGAAAGTATTTTAAAAGGTGAGTCTCTATTTAAATGAATTTTCCATATAACGAACTTTTTTTCGGGATTTAGCGACTTCGTTAAATAGAGGTCCAACTGTATATGCAGCTCAATCTTGAGCTAGATATAAAAATTATATATTCTCGCATTTGTAGTTTAATAAATTTTATGTTTATAGCCAGTTCATTTCAATGATTCTTTGATCGTCATAATTCAGTTTCTGTAACAGTCATCATATGACAGTTTATATTTCATTAAATGGTAATAAAAATTATAAAGCAATATAGCTTCGATTAAGCACCAATAATCTCTTAAATAATACAAGAGCTATGATCACATAAATGCGTATAAATTATTGTATTCACATTCTCTCATCGTTTTTAAGTATTCCATTGATTTTTAATGAAATTACAACATTTAACTAATAGGTCAGTAAATGAATATTTGGTCAAAATTTTTCTTATTACTTAAATCAATGCGAAATTTTCTAATATCTATTATTCAATAAATGTATTTTTGAATTGTTATCATTAAGTATGTCTTATAAATGGGTTTTGTATTAGTTTGGGTCCATTGACTGATCGGTTACCCTATTAATATGCACGAAAAAACAATTATTTATAGAACAACGGATTTTCATGTTCCTGAAGATAAGCCACAATGTGATACATTTTACTTACAAAGCACCAACAACTTCCTTTCATCCTAGTTTCCAGATGTGCCAAAGATTACAAAACTACCCACAGCTATTTTCGCAATGGGGGTAAGATTACGAACTTCCGCTTGCACTTCAAACGAACATCGTCGCTTTCAAACTGCTTCTTTTTGGAGCTCCTTGAGATAAAAAATTATGCATTGTGTTAAATAAGCTAGAAATCGGTGAATGTAACAGTAACTGACACAGTAACTCTTAAAAATATTTTCCATAGAAAATAAAATTAAAAATGAAAATGTTTGACTAAGTTGGAACGTTGAGTGACATAATTGTTCACTCCTGCACAATTTATACTACAGTCAAGTGACAGTCATAGTGAAATTTCACCTTGTTAAAATATCTTAAATACGAATATGTAATGGATGTATCTAAGTGGAATTGAGGTTTAAACATCAGAATCCATTGTTCTGTGTAATAAAACTGTAAATAAAAATTTAAAATGAAGGTTGTTTTAACTCCATTGAGCTGTTTATCATTCTAAGCTTAGAAACAAATATTATGTCATTCATTAATGATGCAGTCAATTTTTATCTTTCTGCTTAATATGCCACTTGAGTTATTATTGACTGCTGTCGGATCTTTAAGCCGGTCATTTACGACCACTTCAATGCACTCAAATGGCATCGTGGCACTCCGCCATTCCGTTTTTTAGCCCATCCATTTAGGTGGTCATTCACGGTCGCTGCAGGACACGCAAATCCATCCACTACTTGTCACTTTAATTCCCACCCCCACCTTTTCCGATTTCCTCGGTAAACCGCACAATCCAAGCCCTCCCCCACCCGGACCGGATTAAGCCCCAAGGGGCCCTTAGACAATGCAAGTCTCGGGGCCCCCAACTTTCAAAACCAGATATTTTAGTATTGATTTTAATTTAATCTCTATGTAAGCAGTTTTTAGTAGCACATTTTGAAGAGCTGAAATAGTAAAAAATTTAATTGCGGATTACCTTCCAAGAGAGTTGGTTTCAGTATATCGCGAACAAAAAATGCAAAATTTAAATTTAAAAGTAATTTTATACAAAATAATAATTTTTAAAAAACTCAAAACATTTTTAACACAATCTAAATACTATTTAATTTCAGGATCGAACATTTTCTAAATTAGAAATAATATATGTATTTTTTAAAATTTATAAAACATTGTTATAAAACTTGTAAAAGATAATTAATAAGGAATGATGTTAGAATAATGTTCCAAAATTTTTAACGATACTTGATTTTAATTTGAATAAGTTTGAGTGCACGGTCTTTGTAAACTAAATGAAACCACAAAATGAAATTATTCTAAAAGTACCGCAAAAAATAAAATAAAGTCGGCGTCCTCTAAAGCTGCGGGACCCATAGGCAGTTGTCTGTTTAATTATCCGGCCTTGCCCCCACGTACCTATTCCCGCCGTTTTTATGGCCCGGCACTCCAAATGAAGTGATGGATATTGGGAGAGGATGGATATCTACCCATTCGCTCCCACACCACGCGAATTCTGACAGGTTTTTCACATTGAGGATCGTTTTTGGTGTGGAGCGGTCGTGAATGCCAAGCCTAACGGTTATGTGATGGGATCTAACTCGAGAAGCAAGATGAAGCGCCGGTTTATAAATAATAACACAAAAAATAATTTTAAGATTACATGGGTCGATCCAGGCGAAAATTGGGGCCGTTTTGCGGCCCTTCACAAAATTCCACTTCATAAAAACCGCTCCTTCACAAAATTCCACTTCATGAAAACGGCCTCTTCACAAAATTCAAATTCATTAAAACGGCCCCTTCTCAAAACTTAAATTCACGTAAAATATAGAAAATATGTCTGCTAAAATTGAAGGATTTCCATGATAAAAATTTTTTTCAGAAAAATATTTTTTTTCTTCACAAAAATGGGCCTCTAAAAAAAAAACCTGGATCGATCCTTGGATTATAAAGAGAGCCTCAGAAAACTACATTTTTCCCCAAAAAAAGTTTTCTAATTTATAATTACTGCGTCTCCCGAGCACAAGGCACAGTGGCTGAATTTTAGGCGGCATTTCGATTGCCACGGTTGACTGTAAGGAGCATGGCTTAAAATATGTTCCAAAGTATTCGCCACAATTAAATGCTTCTTTATAGTCAGCCTTTGATAACAGTTCTGAGACCGCGAAGGCCTAGTGGTAAGGTCTCGGCTTCGAGGCCGGAGGGTTCCAGGTTCGAAACCCGATTCCAATGAAGATCCGTCGTGTATTGGGCCTGTTGCACGTTAAATCATACGTAGGGGGACAAACGACCTCTAGTTGTTGTGTTCTGGAAGTTTGGAGAGGGGAGTGCCAGAGGGGAGTGTCATTTGACCGAGGTTCAAAATTACGAGGTCCGTCCCAAAATAGCCCTTGTGTTGCTTCAAAACTGGACGTTAATATAACTAGAACTTAAACTAAACTTGATGACATTTATAAAAACATTTTTTTATGAGTCCGAGCACATGGCAGCAACTGTCTCTCTATTAACACATTGTGTGCGGGATACGAATTAGATGCAAGTTTAAATGAAAAGACGATCCGTAACTGTGCTTGCTCTAGACGATGTATATTCCATAAAAGAAAAATTGAACGTATTCTGAAGTCATTTATTAACGTGTCGAACTTATCTAAACAAGTACGTAAGTCAAATTCTTGAATTAAAATTTTGATGTTGGGTAATTCGAGAAAGACGCATTTTTACATTTCTCGCTTCCAAAGTGTTAATCCGCTTCCCGTAAGTCCCGCTTCCAATGCATTAATGGCCATTGCGACACTTAGCAGCCTGAGTAGTTTATCATAACTCAGTGTGGTTTGGAGTTCTTTTACCACACTGAGTTATGCTAAACTAATCTTTTTACTTTCTCGTATACGAAGTATACAAAGAGAAAGTATTGTAATCGTCAAAAAATTCGAAATCGAGATTTTGACGAATCTCCACGTTTTAGACCTTCCTGAGTCCGAAAAACACAATTTTGGAATTATGTCTGTCTGTGTGTCTGTCTGTCTGTCTGTCTGTGAACACGATAACTCGAAAACTATTAGAGCTACGGGGATGAAATTTGGTATGTGATCTTTAAACATAATTTGTAGGTTTCTATCAAATTTTGGACAAAATCCGTCAACGGGAAGTCTGTCTGTCTGCATGTTCAAGGTCATGCGAACGCTATAACTCAAAAACTTGAAAAGCCAGATGGATAAAATTTAATACACAGTTTTATCGTCATGAATGTAGGTCCGTATAAAATTTTGGGCCAAATCCGTCAAAGGGTTGACTGTCTGTCGGTCTGTATAGTCGCATACTTGTAACAATTATATCTCCTAAACCCTTTGGCTTAGATAAATAAAAATTGTTATGACGTTTGCTGATATTAATTATAGATCTGTGCTCAAATTTCGTTTCAATCCGTTGGAAAAAAAGGTGTTCAAATTGCATATTTCGTTCAAATTGCATATTGCGACTCTGTTGGCGAGCGTTTGTTTATTTTACTCGAGTTAGTATAGTTGGCTTTTGACCTTAGCGGTCTACGAAATTGTAGCTTCGAAAGCGCTTCATTTCTTCCCATTTGGTTCTTTTTCTCCCTTTTGGCGAATTCTGATCCTGCTCGGAATATTTTATTTCCGTTTTGTCGTTTCAACGTGTGCTGTGCAAAACTTGTTGCGTTCTCGGAATAAGCAGATTCGAAATTTTTATCCGAGCGAGTTTGCGGGGAACTGACTTAATTTCGCTTATTTTTCATCTCCACTGCGCTAGGGGTTTTAGCTTATTTTTTGTCCCTACATGTGTTAGGAGTATACGAGAAAGTTTAGGGGAGACCACTCCCGCTGGTTTGGAGTTCAGATACCAGCAAAAACAGTTAATCCGAACAGGCTCCGATGCCATTTATTTCGGGGTGACGAAATTCTTTGCGTGTCTTTCCTTCTAAAATAAGTCAGGATAAATGTCTTTGATGCCATCTTCAGAACGTTAATTTTCTGCACATTAGAGAAGCTATTTCATTTCATTTTTTCTGGAAGTTTCCATTCCACATTACACTCAGGTTTTTTAATTTTTAGATTTTGATCATTAGATAAAATTACTTACGATTTATAAACGTTGTATTGACTATTTATTTCATTATTTTCGAATAAGTCTGAAAGGGGCCGCGGTGGCCTGGTAGGAATTCCTCAGCTTCAGGAATCGCTGCCTTGCAGTAAACAAACCCTTGCCGAGCAGTGGCGTATCGAGGATAAGTGGCTCACAGAGAATGACATTATTTTTTTTAAAAAAATCCAGTTGCCATCACTGGTGACGAGAATCCCTTTAAACTGGTCAATTGCTTGTCATCGCCTGCATGAAATACTCACCGAAGTATTGGCTTTTGTACTATAAATTTATATAAATATTTCATTCAAGATAAAGGCTAGATCTTTGGTGCTCAAGTTTTCATTAAGCCCTTTAAGTTTTGGTGCTGTGAGTCCCGCTGAAATCTGGAATAATTTTCAGTCATTTTAGACATAGATACAAAGTGGCCCATATAAAATAAATTCATATGTTATATTTTTATTTTATTTTATAGTAACAGATAAGAACTAGTATTAAATGTAAAAGGTCAAAACATTCTGCATAAAATATTCTTGAAGAATTTTTCTGGCTTTATCAAAATAATAGTTTATTAATAATATGTTGCTGTTGAAAAGTTTAAAATGCTTAACAGGATTACAATAAGTTATATGTGCCATTCACCAGTAACCATGTGTTTAAATTTATGGAATAATTCGTCAATGTCTGTAAAGGGACAAACATTTTCTTATTCTTTTAAACAATAAGCTATATTTTGAGTTGCTATGACAACAGTAGCCTCATGTAGCTTCAAAACGGGTAGCGTCTATAACCAATCAATCCTTTGCAGTTACGAAAAGTCTGAATTTTTGGGTGCAAAAAAAGTGTTTTTTCGAATTTCTCCATTTTGCATATTACTCTACTTGCGCAACATCTATTTTTCGCAAGTATTATTCAAAACAGATTCCCCTTATCTGATAATAATGAAAAAAAAAGAATTTAAAAAGAGAGATTAAATTTTCTATTATCATATTTTCAAAAAATCGCGTTCTTAATATAACATTAAGAGAAGGAGCCAAAATGGGCATCATATCAGCCGCTGAATCTTCTTTCATTCCGTAAGATACCATCATTTGATACGATCGTGCATGTCCTTGAGTTTGGTTCAACGAAATTTGGCAGATATATTAGAATTAGTGCTATTTAAGGTTTTTATTACCTGCTTTAAACTATCGAAATTTGGTTCTTTCCTTTCAATCAGTCTCTGTTGTATTGAAAATTAGATAAACTAAACAAAAATTAAAATTAAATAAAAAGAAAGAAAAAAAGTATAGATATAATAGTCTGTTGTATTGAGTAACTTTCACAGAAATTGAAATTGCGATAATTTCAAGCAGAAACTAGTAAACGTCAAACGATGTTTTATTTTGTGTTGACTTCTTGTCAGTTTTTCTTCGCGTAGTAGTATAGTTGGCCATAGGGGCAAGTTGCTCCACTCTCGATATTTTCAAAACTTTCCGGTATTCAACGCTGTCATTCCAGACAAGTGTGTATTGTCCCGTCTTCCTTCTTCCTATTAGCGTCATTGAAGAAGTAGCGTTCAATAAAGAACCAGCTAGAATTTTTCTAATTTTTACTCAGCTGAGAAAATTTCCTCTCTTATAAATAATCGTTTTTTTCTTTGCTTATAAATTACAATTTTCATTTTTACAAATAATATTCAGAAAGATAATTCTTCATTGTTAATTCAGGGCTGTAGGTGGCCGATTTCGCATGGGGCACGTTGGTCCGGCGGGCCAACAAGCCCAGTGGCGCATGTTCAGGATGTGCGTTATAGAAAGATCTCTGAATATGCGGAATGAAATTGCACCACACTGTAAAAAAAATCCCGTAAAATTTACGGTTTTAAACTGGCAGCTGGGTTGGTTGTGCAAAACCGTAAAAGTTACGAAGTAAATCCGTAGTCACAACGGTTTTTTACCGTATGAAATTAAGTTTTCTCCGTAAAAATTAAGTCATCGAAGTAAGTGACGTCATCGACTGAGTTGAGTTGTCTTTCTCCTTCTGTTCGAGTTGAAATGTGCTGATGTGTATTATCAATTAGGAATATTAATTAATCAAGGCTTAATTATTAATTTCAATTAGTTAGTTTAATTAATATAAATCTTAATTGAACTTACTTGGACGATTTCGATGCAAGATGGTGACAAAACTTCTAACTCCTCCGAGCCGGGGATCGAAACCGCGTTCATAGAAATAAAAGGCAGTCGCTCTAACCACTAGACCACCGGAGACTTCGTAAAGTGAAGTAAAAATAATCTATTTGAGTTTTAAAGTCACTATAGCTCTAGTGGCGCCATCTAGTGGTGTAAAAATCAACTATTGACAGAACACGTGTTTTAAGGTTAGCTTTCATGAGTGACAACAGGTTACTGCAACATGTGTAAACAATAGCGGAGATGGAACCCTATTAAAAACATGAAATGAATGCAATAAAATTACATTTAAGAAAAGGGAAAGTTATCGTACGGAAAGCAATACCGTATGACGAAAAATAGAATTTGAACTGACGGTTTTAAACCGTTTATGGCTGGAGCGGAAAACGGTGAAAAATCGTTTTGTCGACGAAACAGCTTTAAACCGTCAAATATACGGAAAAAGTCCGGGAAAAAAACGGATATTTTTTACAGTGCAGATTTATTATGCAAGATAGTTGTTATGAAAAACCATGCGGACTCTATTTTGATTATGATTACACAATGCTGTTTGACGATGACCATTCAAGCTGTATCTCAGTTTCTATTGAGTAGAAATGCATCAAATTTATTTATAATACACATATTGTGGATAATAACACAACTATATTACTTAAATTAATAAAATATAAAAATATAGAAAAATATTTTGTG
This sequence comes from Araneus ventricosus, assembly GCA_013235015.1. Taxonomy (NCBI): domain Eukaryota; kingdom Metazoa; phylum Arthropoda; class Arachnida; order Araneae; family Araneidae; genus Araneus; species Araneus ventricosus. The sequence goes on along the minus strand of BGPR01002760.1, from coordinate 21,938 downwards.
ATAGCCGCTTTATACTAGTATTGGGTCAACTTACCCCGCAGTCGGGGCAGGTTGGACCAAGTGACTTAGTGTCAGTTTGAGGCTATAAATTAATACTGTAGTTAATATATTCAAATTTTACTATGGCGAATTCTTTCTGAAGGTACACTAATAGTGTCAGCTTAAAAATTTTGAATTCCCTTTTTTTAAAAATTCTTAGAAGAAAAAACGAACCAACTTGGCCCGGTCTACCCTACCATTTCAACATTGAATAAAAATAAATGCCTGCAAAAAATAGAAAGCATATCATAGAATTATATCACTGAATGCTATCGAATGAATCCAGTGTAGTTTATTGTAGGATTTTAGCCGTTCCAGCGCATAGTTTATATTTCCCTAGTGCTTATAATTAAAAAAATAATTAATTATAATTATAATTTTTGAAATCATACTGAAAGAATTATTTATGCAAGTTTTATTTAACATAAATTTCGAGGAAAATGATCTATTTAATTGCCTAATTTATTAACATTTTTTATCCATGAAAAAGTTAAGGCCAACGAAATGACGAAAGTTAAGGCCAGCATAATAAAGTTACAAATATTTCAATTTCGATACATAATTTGCGGACGGAGCTTGAACGTCAAGCCTACACAGATGTCTGTTTCAGTGGAATCTTTCCAGGCGTTGTAGATTCAGCTGTTTTATCTGGATTGCAGCTCAAATTATTTTTTAAAGTAAAAGGAATCTGAATAATAACAGAAATATTTTAAAGAAATGCCTAGCAGAAAATTAAAAAAAAAGCTCTTGTTACTGGCTTTGAAAATAAAAATAGTATAAGTATCTGCTTTGCACTGCACCAAACAAGGTTGATAAGCAACATGAGAACTTAAGTTGGTATTTTGTGTGTGCTTATTACGTGTTTTACTGTTTATTTATGCGGTTTTTAACATTTATTGTAACATACATCCAGCCACCCTTTCTCTGCTATATTTCAGAATCTGATCCTTTCTCTGCGTTGCTTTTCAATTTCTGTGTTAACCAGCGGGAGTGGTCTCCCCTAAACTTTCTCGTATACTCCTAACACATGTAGAGAAAACTAGAATAATAAAAGACGTCAAATAAACTTCCGTCGCAAGTAAACCAAAGTTGGAACCACGCGTGGATTGAAGGATGAAAACAAATTCAAATCCCCTGCGCATTCTTCTGCGCAACAGGACCTGGCGAGACTCCCTAAATGTTTGCTTCCTTACAAAATCGCTCCAGAATTGGTTTTTGGAAAACTGCCAAGTTTCGGAGCGTCCGTTCTCTCTCCAATACGCACCAGTAGGCATGCGCAGGGAGTTAGTTTCAAAACTGAACGAGTATGCGATTATACAGACCGACAGACAGTCAACCCTTCGACGGATTTGGCCCAAAATTTTATACGGACCTACATTCATGACGATAAAACTGTGTATAAAATTTTATCCATCTGGCTTTTCAAGTTTTTGAGTTATAGCGTTCGCATGACCTCGAACATACAGACAGACAGACTTCCCGTTGACGGATTTTGTCCAAAATTTGATAGAAACCTACAAATTATGTTTAAAGACCACATACCAAATTTCATCCCCGTAGCTCTAATAGTTTTCGAGTTATCGTGTTCACAGACACACACACAGACACACACACAGACAGACATAATTCCAAAATTGTGTTTTTCGGAATCAGGGAGGTCTAAAACGTGGAGATTCGTCAAAATCTCGAGTTCGAATTTTTTGACGATTACAATACTTTCTCTTTGTATACTTCGTATGCGAGAAAGTAAAAATGTGTGAATAAACTTTCTGGAGAAAATACTACAATAATTTAACGGTGTTTTTTTTAAAGAATAGCTTTTGTTGCTTGCAATTATGAAAATGCCCTTCAGAATATATTTATAATGGAAGAGACTGAATTTTGTAACTGTTCAATAACTTCAAAGCTGATGAGCGCAAATCGTTGAGTACTTTTTATCTTTCATTCATCGTTGAGTACTGTCATCGCCTCTCTAAGCCATGTAATGAAAACGCGGGGCAGTCTTTCGAACATTCTTATTACGAATTTTTTTTGGTCTTTTTAGTAGATTCTTTTGAGTTGTTCTTATCAAATCATTCATTTTTACTTTCTCGTATACGAAGTATACAAAGAGAAAGTATTGTAATCGTCAAAAAATTCGAACTCGAGATTTTGACGAATCTCCACGTTTTAGACCTCCCTGATTCCGAAAAACACAATTTTGGAATTATGTCTGTCTGTGTGTGTGTCTGTGTGTGTGTCTGTGAACACGATAACTCGAAAACTATTAGAGCTACGGGGATGAAATTTGGTATGTGATCTTTAAACATAATTTGTAGGTTTCTATCAAATTTTGGACAAAATCCGTCAACGGGAAGTCTGTCTGTCTGTATGTTCGAGGTCATGCGAAAGCTATAACTCAAAAACTTGAAAAGCCAGATGGATAAAATTTTATACACAGTTTTACCGTCATAAATGTAGGTACGTATAAAATTTTGGGCCAAATCCGTCAACGGGTTGACTGTCTGTCGGTCTGTATAATTTACCATTCAAACCAATCCGCTGTCTCCACACACATGCGCACTTCTGTGCTCGCGAAAGGAGCGATTACGTCAGTTTGTCCTTGAGACGGCAAGAGTAAAACCTAGCAGTGTGCGACAGATGCGTTTTAATCGGTACGCATCTCTTTGAATTCTTTGCCCAGATATTTTTCAATAACTAAAAAGGAAATTCTTCTGATATTCATTGGATTCTGGATAACAGTAGGTTCGAATTTTTTTAGCCACGCGGGGAAAGTAGAAACGCCACCTTTTGGGGGAAGTATACGAGAAAGTTTAGGGGAGAACACTCCCGCTGGTTTGTAACAGCACTGATAATTTCTCATAGAAGACCTGGAAATAGCAATTTGTTATGAAACTGGGAAGATTTTTTGCACTGATAATTTCTCATAGAAGACCTGGAAATAGAAATTAGTTATGAACTGAACCCGGGAAAAATTTTTGCTTCTGATTCTTTAACACGTGCGCGGAGAGTTAACATTTTGATATGACAGGCGATTTGTTTTCACATTGGTATTGGATTGAAAAATTGAATGCCTTAGCATTCATGTCATTTTGCATCAAAATGACATATATGGCACGTCCGCGAACGTGTTAAACAGTTAAATGTGAAATTGAGCTTCAAAATCACTTATGGGGTGACCACATAAAATCAAGCGATGACAAAAATACGCTTCAAACGCAAGACAGACGCTCCTATTGTAAACTTGAAAACAAAATTAAAGCATGATGATGCAAACTTACATTTTTATCTGAAACAAAATAATAATTCATTGTTGTAAAAATTTAAAACAAATTTCAAAATTGCAACAAAATAAAATAAAAAGGTATATTATGAGCAATACAGTTCGTCTTTCCAGAGTGGGAAAAAAATATTTTTTTCTTTACTTTCAAAACTGACATTTTTATTTGTTACTAATATTTGTAGTTTTCAAAGTTAATTATAATTTTTTTGTTTTACACGACGATTATGCACGTCAGACACACCTAATTTGATTTAATGCACATGGTGACTCGTTAAACACAGTTAATTGATTAGTTAGGTGTTTCTTGTTTATCAGTTTTGTTTTATTGAGAAGTAGTTGATCTTGCTCTGTACCATATTTTTCGCTAACAAAGTTTTCCAAATATTCATTTTTTTAACCATACTTTTATATCAATTTATTTTATATATATTTTGCATATTTCAGTATATATTGAAAGTATATATTTTACTTATATACTTTTATTTCTGTATTTTGACTTATTTTCCCAAAATAATCAGTCTGAAGTGCGATTGGCCTGGATTCGGGTCACTCTTGTAATATTTCGGGTTGGACTGAAAGTAAAGATGAGCTTTTGGAACTCATGTCACTGTTTGATCTCAAAAATTAAATCTGTGGAAAACTTTTTTTGTATCATCAAGATTTCTAGAGAAACTATCATAACGTTAGTTTCACACAATAGGCATGATCTGTCGATGGACCTTTACTACTGCGAATTAATAATAATACTTATATTAATATTTCTATATAAGTATTAATATTAATACTTATATAGAAAGGACCAGTATAAGATATAGATAGATATAGATGCAAGTATAATAAATATTAGGAAAAGAGAGAAGTGCAACCAAGTAATCGTGTAGCTGCAAAAGTGGTCATATCCATTTTTTTATAATTAATGTTTTTTCAAAGATTTTATGTCCATTTGATCTCTTCTACTACTTGACAACGCGAAACGTTTCAAAACCAGCTTGGATATGGCCTGTTTTGAAAGGTTTTCGTCTGAACTGTTAAATAGAGGATGAATATTTAGCAATTTTGCTGTATTGTGCTCTAACGTGATTGCTAACTCGCAGTACTTGCTTTGTATTCTGCTATTTTAAACGTGAGAAATACAGAGGATACTCAACACGTGAGAAATTGAGCGATGTGTGTTAGAAAAGCTGTCTTAGAGAGAAAAGGGTTGTGATTAAATCTTGGCAGGGGTCTCTTAAAGTAAACTAAGGTGTGTGAGCTTTCTATCCGGAAGTTGGGTCATAAATAAAGATGCAAGTGAAGCACTGTTTGGCATTCTCGTTTCATGCTCCGATTCAAAGAAATCTGTGTTAAGAACAAAAGATCTGTGTGACACCTTGACTGGGAATTAGACTTTTTGACTGCAAACACATTAGTCATTTTTGTAAGTTAATGGATTTGCGATAAGTTGCGATTTTTTTATGTATATGAAATTAACCAGTATTAAAGGAGAAAACATCTCTGAGTAGCCTTTAATCTAGAACAGGGGTTCCCAACTTTTATTCCCTCACGTACCCCTTGATTAACATTTATATTTTCGCGTACCCCTACTGTCATATCCTCCGCCTCCACCAATAACAACCATCCATCTAAGCAAAGAAGTGTTAGCTTAAGAGTCAAATGATTCGAAATAATAATATTTGCTGGGCTTATTTTTGATTTTACATTTTATTAAGCTTTTCAGCGCCAAAACAAATGAAAACTGAATTGAAATAATTTCACATCAACTTATAAGGATGGCTAAAATTTACTCTCTGTAATAATCAACTTTTTAAGTGGTGTAGTTATTAAATAGCATGTATTAACTAGGGGAAACAAAATTCTGTAAATTTTTAAATTCCTTATGTTTTCTTGTTTGCGCCATTGCCAAATTTGATTTCGCGTACCTCCAACTAATCCTTCGCGTACCCCCAGGGGTACGCGTACCACAGGTTGGGAACCTCTGATCTAGAATAGAGTGATAAATCGTTATTTTTTTAAAGGGCTGTAAACTTTTCAGAGAAAGAAGCAAAATATTAATATTTTTAAGAAATGCAAAAATATCTTAATAAATCTATAATTCTAACTTTGTCAAAGAAATGAAAAAAAAAATCGAAGGAATTTAGCGATGCCGACGAATCAGTTTTATATAAAATCCAAATTTTGAATATCCTAAAATAAAGTCAAAAGACGCTAAAATTCTCGATATTTTTTTATCCCAAAAGGGTAGAGAGGAAGTGGAAGCTTTGTGCTAGGTTAATAATTACAAAAATACCTATAGACAATATAAATAAGAATATCCGTATTGAGAATATCCGTTTTTTCCTTGTAAACAAAGCGATGGTATAGTAGCCAGCATTATAGCATTTAGCGGCTTCCTTTGAAGACGGTTATTCAAAATGGAAGCGACTGTCGTTCTGCTTTATTCTATTTTCAAGAAATAATATCTTCATAGGATAAATCGCAATAAACTTCACATTGAACGGAAATGATCAAATACGATCTGCGATGAAATATCATTGCCTTACATTTGAAATTATCTGTTAACTGCAATAGAACTGCATTCCAGTTCGTTTCCTGTGAATTAATTAAAACTTTTAATGCATTATTTTAAGCGTTTTAATTGATTATATGAAATGGCCTAATTCTAGTTTGCATTTGGATTTCTACTCTATATAGCGTAGCATCAAAGTATTTAATTTTAACTACGTAAGTTATGAGTTCCAAAAGAAGCATTAAATGAAAAATTACTCTTTTTGTAGAGAAATTTCATTTTTATTTTTATATTTACGTTAGAAAAGAATCTAAAAAGCAGCAGTAATACATCTTCTGCTGCGTATGCTTGGTTAAAATTCTGTACAGAATTTGCATAGAATCTGGCCGACGTATGAAATGGGTTTGGGTCTATGCATTGGCGAATCCAGGATTCGGGTCTGGGGGCGGGGGTGCTGAGATAATGAAAATTTTGTTTCGTAGTGACGAATGTCAAACCTCATGGCTTATGCAAATCAAAGCACTTTAACTTTACAGTCTTTACTCACCTGACAATAAGAATCACAAAGAACACTACAATACTTTCGATAATTTAATAAAAAAATGTAATGGAGTAACTAGCCAAAAAATATTTTCGACCGCGTCAACGCTACAAGTACAAGTGGAATGACTAGAAAAGTAGGAAAATTTTCGAGCCTGTCAAGCTCGAAAGCAATGTTGTCACGATTTTATTATTATTTTTTTAAAAATGGAAATTAAGAACAAACAGTAGTATTGATTTTAAATAAAATTCAAGAATTTTGGTTTAGCTGGGGGGGGGGACCCCCGATCCCCCCCCCCGGATTCGCCACTGGGCCTATGTATCATGTTTTTCGATAGGCCTGGACTGGAAATTGTGAATATTTGGGAACTTGATTGGACTGCGAACAAGATAAAATATTTTTATTGAAAATAATTTTGTCTAACTGTATTTAGACTAGAAGAAAATTTTAAAACATGGATTTTTTTTAGAAGTTTTCCTTTAACGGAAGATATTATATAACCCAATTTTTTTGTATCTTTTAGTACTTATAGGGGCGTAGCGACGGGGAGGGCATAGTTGCTCCTGGAGCCAGCCTTAGGGGATGCAACGGAGAAAAAACTGTTGATGCGTTCGTGTCCCTTTTTAAAGCTAGATATGATGAGAAGGCGGGAAAATGTCATGTCCCTGGCGCCATTTACAACTGCTAAGCCACTGATGACAAATGGGGAAGAAAAAACATATTATGCCCTGGGAGCCACTTACCCTTGTTACGCCACTGAATATTTTAACAAATAAATTATTATTGAGGAAGAGTAGGTCTTAAATCGAAATAAAAGGCAATTTTTTTTTGGTAGGAATCGACTTCCGTAATGATGCCTGATGGAGAACTTTGTACTATCGTTTGAAATTTTGTAAATATTAATAAACATCTGTTAATCACCTACTAAATGCTGTGATACTTCGTCCACTGTAATGCAAAAGACGGTCTTTAATGAGATAATAGCACTAAAGCTTAGCATCCAGCGAATGTGGCTGCCATTTGGCAACTACCTATAGCGATTTCTTGCCAAATTCGCCAACAAAAGGAAGTTTTAAAAGTTTCAGTATCAATTGTTTTTTCGAGCTGGACCCGTAAAAAAGGGCTTCTGTATTTTACAGATGTTAGGAATATCTCGGTGTCTGATACCGCAGTTTAAAAGCCAACTGGCAGAAAACCACGATTCAGTGTTCACTGTGTGTTGAAAGCGACTGCGAACCTTGAGCTCATTGTGTTCACTGAAAGTATTTCGGTTTTTATAAGCTTTTATTCAACTTGAGTGTCTTGTTCGCAAATCCTGAGACCGATTTCTTGCCCACTTCCAATCGAGATACTGCTTTGAAATTTACCACAGTGGTGGGTTTCCGGAGGCAATACAATATTATGCACAAAAAATTCAATCTATATCTATTTTAAACCTAACAAAATGATATTAAAATTTTAGCCCTATATTTGGGCGATAAAGTTTGGAAGGTGGTAACCTCACGTTACGTAGGGTTGTAACACCACCACTAGACGACACACAATAGAAGGGGGCGTGGCCTGTGAATCATCCCCATTTCGGAGCTGCTTGAGGGTCAAAAGTCAGATCGGGGAAGTGAGTCTTGTTTCGTCTCTCGGTCTGTGTCTCACTTTTTTCAAATTCGTAGTATGTAATATTCGTAACGAATATTTAATATATATTTTTATATTGGAGAATTCGGTAATTTAATTTGGTTTACTATGCCTAACATTCGCGTCAATCGTCACTAAAAAGTAGAAAATAAAATAAATAAAAAAAATTAAGGTATAAGCTTGTATTCATGCGAAAAAATGAACGCAAAAGTTGAAAATAATTTTCTGATTACAATAAAATGCATGGTTCGAATAAAAGCGTGGGCGCTTTATATAGCACCTTATATTTTGTGTATATTTTCCTAAAACAAATAAAATAATAAGAGAAGATAAAAGGGTCCAAGCTTTTATTCGAACCATGCGTTTTATTGTAATCAGAAAAATTACATTTTTTCGCAAGAATAAAAGCTTATACCTTAATTTCTTTTTTATTTATTTTATTCTGAGTAAATGGAATTGTTTCTTTTCTTGCATTTGATATTTATTTGCTCATATTATGTTTGTATTTGTGAAACATTTGTGCAAGTCTACAAACTCTGTTTTGTAAACAAATTTGCGTCTGTTTTCTTTGTCTTATACCGCAGAATGTCGAGTCTTCTAAAGATTATTCAGAACAATATTTTTGGTACAAATCTGAATTCCTTTTCTGTTTTACAGATTGAGTAGCATATTTTTGCATTTTTTGCTGATGTATTCCTCATTGTCCTGCTGTATTAACAGTAATTTATGGGTGAACATTTAATAGAAACATTTTTCTGAGAAACTGGCAAGCAGAATCTTTTTTCTTTTTTAACGTAGACTTACGTCTCTCCATAGTGGTCCAATGTCGTGTCGGGAAAGGAAAAAATTATGACGCCTTTCGAGGTATTTTTAAACGCTTATAGCTCCGCATACAAATAACATGGAGAATTGGTTTTAGTTTAATTTAACAGAGAAAGGTAGACATTAAAGATTGCAAAAATAATTTTAGAATTTGTAAATACGGTTTAGTCACAGTCGAGTCACAAAGTTGGTGAAAATGACGAAGAATTTTATATAGATAGAGTCACATAGTCACACTAGACTATAGAGTTATAGTCACATAGAGCTACTTTAGTCACAGAAAGTCAAAGTTGAGTAAGTCTACGCCCCTCAATCCCAGCGACCATTTCGCAGAGACAGCCTCGCGTCGATTTTTTTTTTTTTTTACAGTTTGGTCAAAGCAGGTCTTGTAAAAAAATTGCTCATCCATTTTAGATTTTAGAACGAACATTCTGGAACGTTCTAGAATGAACATCTAGGAGCCGAAATATCACATTTTCCTCTGAACAATGAAAGTTCGACACCTTAATCTGTTTACCGGTTTCTTTAATCAGTTGAAAGCTACATAGTGAATCACTACTCCCATTTAAACAGTCCTGAATATAATCCAAATATATTTAAAAGCAAATGATATATTTAAACAAATTTAGTTTTAAAAACCGCTAATGGACATTCTGTGAAATAAACCTTTATATTTGAAACGAAGTTCAATTTCATGGAGCTCGTTCAATAGCCTAACAATGCGCAGAAACACGTACCTAACTACCTATGGAGGACCATGACGGCTTGGTGGTAATGTCTTGAGTTCGGAACTGGAGGGCTCAAGGCCCGAAATCCAATCCATCTCCCCGTGCATATAGACCTACTGCATATTAATTCTGACGTTGAGGATCATCGTCCTCCCTGTCTAGCTTAAGGGTCTATTCTGGTACCCCCGGTTGGGTTGGGAGTTGGCTTGGGTTCCGTTGTTAACGTGCGGAACCCAACCGGGGTTACCAGAATAGACCCCTTAGCATGAAAGTGGAGAAGCGTATACAATAGCAGGTGTCGTCCTCGTCATTTGACCACGAAGACCATCGTGCTTTAAAGCGGGAAGCTAATATAATTAAACCAAACTAAAACAGACTACCTTTATTAGTATGCTTAATTGGTAAGTGGATGTTTTTTCAACCTTACTTTCATTTAATTTTAGATACATTAGCTCCTTTTATAACCAAAAATGCGAAGAAATTTCAGTGTCGACTTTACGAGAAATCTTAAATATAATGCTTAATCGGTTTGATCAGTGGCGAATCCGGGGGGGGGGGGCTATCGGGCTTTAGCCCCCCAGAGCTAAACCAGAATTCTTGATTTTATTTAAAATCACTACAACTGTTTGTTCTTAATTTCCATTTTTCTAAAAAATAATAAAAACGTGACAACATTGCTTTCTGGCTTGACAGGCTCGAAAATTTCCCTACTTTTCTAGTCATTCCACTTGTAGCGTTGACGCGGTTGAAAACATTTTTTGTCTAGTTATTTCAGTGTATTTTTTATTAACTTATCGAAAGTTTTGTACTGTTCTTTTGCGATTCTTATTGTTTGGTGAGTAAAGTCTGTAAAGTTAAAATGTTTTGGTTTACATAAGGCATTAGGTTTGACATTCGTCACGACGATACAAAATTTTTTTTACCTCCGCCCCCCCCCCCCCCGACCAGAATTCTGGATTCGCAACTGGGTTTGATAATACATATTCGAATGCAAGAAAGATAAAACTTGTTTTGGAACTGTAGACTACAAAGATTGTTTATTTTCTAAATAAGTCTGGCTTTTCAGTCTTTTCAAGTTTTTAATTTCTCGTCTAAAATTGCATTGCTAACCTACATGTCTGATTTAGAAATACTGAACTGGTTTCACTCTGACAAATTACATTACTCAAAAGAAAAGAATCGCGCGTGAGATATCTTTACTGAACTTGTAGACGCGGGACTATGAAATGGATCTCGCCCAAGTTTTAAATTTGTTGCCCCAGATAAGTTAATGCGTGGGAGAATTGCCCTTTGTTTTTCACCTCATCACTTAACGCCATTTAAAATATGTCAGAAGTATCAAATATGTTCTCATTCTCTGTCGGTCTTCTCTGTGTTTTAAACGTATGAAAACTAAAAACAGAGAGCTGAATAATTTAGGTCATACACTTGTCTTCCAATTTATTCGGTCTTATTTGAAATCCCAAGTAACCTGTCGCGGAGTTTCAAATCGGAGACAAAATTGCTATTTCGAACTTTTAATTTTCACCCCCGCCACCGTGGATGTGAGGTTCGCACTCATTAAAATCGGCCACGATTCAATTATATTTCCATAACGGAATGCAGATTTGACAGATTTACTTTCTGCTTCTAATTTACACAAAACATCTTGAACATTAATTAGGAAGCGTGGTAACATAGTTTGTCACTATGCTATAATGCAAATTTGTCACTATGCTATAATGCTGCCCAAATGCAAGCATGTAATTCAGTGGCGAATCCAGGGGAGGGGCTATCGGGCTGCAGCCCCCCAGAGCTAAACCAAAATTCTTGATTTAATTTAAAATCACTACAACTGTTTGATCTTAATTTTCATTTTAAAAGAATGGTAATAAAATCGTGACAATATTGCTTTCTGACTTGACAGGCTCGAAAATTTTCCTACTTTTCTAATCATTCCACTTGCACTTGTAGCGTTGGCGCGGTCGAAAACATTTTTTGGTCAGCTATTTCATTGTATTTTTTATTAAATTATCGAAAGTATTGCAGTGTTCTTTATTATTCTTATTGTCAGGAGAGGAAAGCCTGTAAAGTTAAAGTGTTTTGGTTTATATAAGCCATGAGGTTTGACATTCGTCACTACGATACAAAATTTTTATGACCTCAGCCCCCCAGACCCGAATCCTGGATTCGCCACTGGGGATGATACTTCAGCCCATACCTCTTGTTCTTCTACTTGCCAACGTTTAGATGCTTAACCCTCGACCAGATTGTGCACATATATTTCACCATAGTGGCCTAGTGGTAATGTCTTGGCGTCGGGACCGAAGCGTTCCAGGTTCGAAATCTGATTCCACCAAAGATATCTCGTATTTCTGTGGTGCACATTAAAATTGTCACGGAGAGCCAAATATTCTTCTACTAGTGTGGAATGAAGATTTGGAGAGGAGAGAGGGGCCTCGGGTGTCATCCTCGTGATATGATCACATTTCAAAACTACGAGGTTCAATCCTAAATGGCTAAAATGGAACGAAAATGAACCAAACCACCTTATGTTGTTATCTAAGGGGTCTATTCTGGTACTCCCAGTTGGGTTGGAAGACGTCACTTTTTTCGTTGTTTACAGCGGCAAAAGTGACGTCTCCCAACTCAACCGAGGGTACCAGAAAGACCCCTAAATGACAATAAATGGAACTTGTGGCTGTATCTTTTCGTGCATCAAAATCTTTGTTGTATGTTCATTTATCAACTTAGGATAATCTTTGAGATAATGAAAAAGCTTAAAATAATTAGTGCCTAATTAAGGAATCAAGTATTTTGAAACATTTTGCGCCAGTAACGCAAAAATATATCTTCTCCATCGAACGTGTACAAAATATGTGAAGATCTTTTTATTTCATCATCGCGATCATGTCATCTTTAGATCATAATTGCATAATGGAATCAAATCACGTTACGTCTCAGCCGCATGACAAACATTCGAACGCTGTCTAACATCTAGTTGTACGTTGTATTACGCTGTGTTGTGATGACACATCTCTTTTTCCTCTTACACGATGTACAACAGACCCAAAATAAAATTGGCGCGTTGAATTTGAAGCCCGTCACTTGAACATGGATTGATTTCTTTACGAGCAACAAAATCCTTCCCATTTATGAAGAAACGAGTAAAGAAATTCAAATTATTTGTACAATAGATTCCATTTCTCTTACTCTCCATTTTCTATTACTGAAATAAAAGGCTCCGTCGCTTCTAGATCGGATGGTCGTGGGTTTGAAACCCGATTCCACCGTAGACTTGCCGCGTACCTGGGCCCAGTGGCGTAGCGAGAGTAAGTGACGCCCGGGTTATAATATGGCTTTTTCGCCTCCCTCCCTCGTCATCATCAGTGACTTAGTTTATGTAAACGGTGTCCGGGACACGGTATTTTTTCATCCCTCATCGTATTTGACGTCCAAAAGTGACATGAAGAAACTAATTAACGTTTTGTCACTACGGCCAGTGGCGTAGAACAGGGGTTCCCAACCTTTTTTCCCTCGCGTACCCTTTGATTATTCTTTTTGTTTTCGCTTACCCCCTACTATCATATCCAACTCCTTCCTCCCAACCATCCGTCTATGCAAAGAAGTTTTTATCAATAATGCTAAGGTTAACGGAAGTTAAAGTGAAATGACTCGAATTAAAAACATTTGCAGAACTTATTTTTGATTTTACATTTTATTCCATTTTTACAATAGTATTAGTTCGACGCCAAAGCAAATGAAAACAGTATTGTAATTATTTCATTTTAACTTATAAGGATAGATAAAAATTATACTTCGTAATAATCTACTTTTAAAGTGGTATAGTTATTAAATAGCAAGTATTTACTTAGAGGAAAAAAATTATCTAACTTTTTTAATCCCTTATGTTTTCTTGTTTCCACCATTAACAAATTTCATTTCGCGTGCCCCCAAATGTTCCTTCGCGTACCATAGGTTTCTCAACCTCTGGCGTAGAATAAGTGGCGCCCGCAAAATAATATTTGTTTAGTGGCTTAATATGGTAGATGGCACCAGGGGGTATCGTATCATTTTTACACCCCCTTATTACATTTTGCTTTCAAACGGGTATTCTCGCAGTAGCGTTTTGACCCCATGGCATCCCCTAAAATTGGCGCCTGGGGTATCTATATCCCCTTCTCCCCGGTCACTACGCCACTGCCCAGCGCAATCTAAATCTGCCGGAGTCAAACGTCCTTTTGCAGGTGTGCTGCAGAAGTTTGGAAAAGGACGATGTCCATTTCAAAATACCCCTCGTATAGCTTCAAAACGGGACGTTAATCTAACTAATTAGAAAATTGCTGAAACAAAAGAAAGAGCATTGTTCTTTTAAAATTTCATAACAATATAAATACCATAGCAAACTCAGTGCAAGCCCAGATTTAAACTGTATCTTGCTTCTTTTTAAAATTAATATAAAAAACTTTTTATACCGCATCTGCTATCTATGTACTACCGAAGATGCACGTTCACATGACCGGCTTAAAATTTGTTTTTATTCTTTTATATACAATATTTCATTTTATTTGAAAATGAACTACAATTTTTGAATGAAATTTTTTAGAATATTTCTTGGTTCATTTATGCAATTTGGAGGGAAAAAAAAATCTTTTCCGAATTTATATAATCACGAAAACGATGAACACTCAGATTGTCAATTTATGAATTCAAGAACGTCTCCGAGACCTCATAACTCGAATTTCAAGTTAATCCGAGAAAAATGAAAAGAATCTGCCATTTTCGTCTTTCAAATACAAGATGTGTGCATTCGCACATTTAGTTCCTGACCTCGCATGATGAATTCCCATAAATAATTTCATTCGCTGTCACTCTTACTTCTGCTCAACTTCTCGGAAGAGTTCTGTGCCGAATGCAGACAATGGCCTAAAATTTCCTCGACTTGACCCACATAAAGGAAGCGAGAGGGGGAAGGATCTATTTTAGAGCTTATTTACGCTTCACCTATTCTTGAGGCTGCCGTTTCGAGGATACGTTAGAAGGATTAATTAGAGTCCACATGCCAGAATCATAAAACAAGGTAAAGAGCGACTTCTTTTTCACCCCTTCACGATTTCTTTCTTTTTGGAAAACGTATCAAGTTGTCAAGGCCAGAAACCTGGAGGCGATTCATGCAGCTAGGTGAACCGGAAGATTTCGGTTTCAGTTGAATCTTTTCGGAAAGGAAAGTGTTATATTTTTTGTCCCCATTTCTGCGCATTTGACATTATTTGAAGAATTATTTCAGAAAAGTAAGGTTATCGAAAGTAGATTTTTTTTTCCGGTTTCACGTTGTGGAAATTGTTTCCAAGAGTGGAATCTTAAATGTGTTTTTTTTGTCTTTCTTTTTTGTAAAAGAACCTGCTTACTTATACGGAAACTTCTCATCCTCTTACTCGAGGTGGCCTTCTAGCGGGTGAATAAGATAATGTATCAGATTTGACACTAACGAGTTTTAACGTGCGTACGAGGAATTTCTGAATCCACTCAGCTCTTCTTGTCCCTGGAGACTGAGGAACTGTTCCCTTTCGTGCTAACGGCAGTTCTCTCTCTCTCCCCTTTTTTTTCTCTGTTCAATTATTATTATTCCCCACCGTCCCACTAAGGGCCTTACACCCTTTCGGGTAGGCTGGGTCGGTGTGGGTTCCTTTCCTTTCCTTTCATTGCGGGTATTCCCCTAAACCTACGATATTTCTAGTCAAGGGCCTTTCGCAGCTGCAATGAACCTAACAGAGTCGACTCATTTGCCGTCGCAGCCATGTGGTATATTGCAATGAACCCAACTGACTAGATTCCTGTGACGTCACAACCATGTGCTAAATTGCAATGAACCCAACGGAGGCGATTCCAGTGACGTCACAACCATTTGGTATATTGCAATGAACTCAATGGAGTCGATTCCTGTGACGTCACAATCATGTGGTATATTGC